>JAHFWG010000126.1:183583-198882 GCA_020233015.1 Callinectes sapidus | reverse complement strand
TCTCTCTCTCTCTCTCTCTCTCTCTCTCTCTCTCTCTCTCTCTCTCTCTCTCTCTTGTTCTCTTACTCCTCCAATTTTCTTCTTCCTTCCACTTCTTTTGCTCTTTCCTCCTCTTCTTTTTTTTCTCTTTTCTCGTTCTTTCTTACAAGATCTACGCATCTGTTTATCTATCTCCTGATCTTTTTTATCTTTTCATTTTTCTGTCTCTCCTTTTTTTTTCTTGTTTCACTTTCTCTTTTTGCATTTCTACCATCACCATCACCACCATCAGTACCACTCCCACTGCCACCTCCCCCCTCCCCCTCTCTCTCTCTCTCTCTCCCTTGTTCTGTTCCTCCTTAATCTTCTCTCCTTCTTCGTTCTTCTTTACATCCCTCTCCTTTCTCTTGCCTCCATTTTCCCTCTGTCTTCCTTCCGTTTTTTTTTTGTCTTCCTGTCCAACTTTGTCAACTTTTATTTGTCGTCTCATCTTTCGCCGTCTCATTTCTTTTTCTTTCTTGATATTCTTTCATGCATCTCACCAACGCATTCTTTTATCTTGTCCTCACTCTCTCTTTTTTTTTATTTTTATTTTGCCACGCCTCTCTCTCTCTCTCTCTCTCTCTCTCTGCTCTCTCCTCTCTCTCTCTCTCTCTCTCTCTCTCTCTCTCTCTCTCTCTCTCTCTCTCTCTCTCTCTCTCTCTCTCTCTCTCTCTCTCTCTCTCTCTACTGTTGAATATTTTCCACACTCTTCTCCTCCTCTTCCTCCTCCTCCTCCTCCTCCTCCTCCTCTTCCTCCCCCTCCTCCTCTTCCTCCTCCTCCTCCTTCTCCTCCTCCTCCTCCTCCTCCTCCTCCTCCTCCGTCTACGTCATCCCGTTTCACTCTTTCCGGTATGTTCAGCTTAGTTCGATGCTTTCAATTCCCCATTACTTCCGTCAAGAATTTGTTTTGCTTTCTCTTATTTTCCTCAGTAAGAAGGGAGGGGAGTGTCGGCGGTTCGTTAGTCTGACTGTGTTGTATTGTATTGTTGTGTTGCGTTGTGCTATGGGGTCGTTTGGGACAGTGCGGGGAAAGTATATAGTTTTAGTTGTAGTTTGTGTTTCTGACTGATGAGTTATGTTTTTATTTTTTATGTAAGAGGGGGAAGTTGACCAATGGCAATAAAGGTAACTAAAAAAAAAAGCCCACTAATTTGTCAGTCTCCATATAGGATCGAAAGAATTAGTCAAATGATAGGGATAAATGTCTTGAAACCTCCCTCTTCAATAAAGTCAAATCATAGGAAGTTAGAAATACTGGGACAGGTAGGGAGTTCCAGAGTTTACCAGATAAAGGAGTGATAGAGAAATTTTAAGTTGCTAAGTTAGATAAACATACATACATACATACATACAGGCAGATGGATAAATAGATAGATAGATAGATACCTTGCTTACTGGGAATTAGTTGGTTTTGCAGTGTGGAAATGCGAGTAACTGTTTGTGGTATGTTTCATTTACTGTCAGAATGAATTTATAGTTATACCTATGTATGTCTGATAAACGTATTTGATAGCGCTTGGTGATATAATTATGATAGTAGTAATGATAATGATAATAATGATAATAATAATAATGATAATAATAATAATAATAATAATAATGATAATAATAATAATAATAATAATAATAATAATAATAATGATAATGATACTACTACTACTACTAATAATAATAATGTATACATATTAAGACAGATTTGTCGGGGAGGTGAGAGGAAACACAGCTGTAGAAAGTTGAGTTTATTCTCGACAGGTTTCCCCTGAAGAAGCCACAGACGAAACCGGTCGGGAATAAACTCAACTCTCTACAGCTGTGTTTCATCTCCCCCCCTCCCCCCCACCGATAATGATAATGATGATGATGATGATGATGGAATAGTAGTAGTAGTAGTAGTAGTAGTAGTAGTAGTAGTAGTAGTAGTAGAGTATTATTGTTATTATTATTATTATTATTATTATCATTATTATTATTATTGTTATTATTATTATTACTATCATTATTATTATTATTATTATTATTATTATTATTATTATTATTATTATTATTATTATTATTATTATCATTATTACCATTATTATTATTATTACTATCATTATTATTATTATTATTATTATTATTATTATTATTATTATTATTATAATTATTATTATTATTATTATTATTATTATTACTATCATTACTTGTTCTTGTTGATGGTGTTGTTGTGAGTGCTGAAAAAAATTTTAGTGGAATGTTCTTTCAGCAATAATTCCAAGGGGAGGGGAAGAGAGGCCAGCAGTGATGAAATTATTATTCCAGTGGAAAGCAATGCAAACACAAGGTGTCAAGGCTAATTCAATATGGATCAAAGAAAAAAAATATTGAAAGATAAATGCATCAACAGTTATACAAAGCCAGCGCAGCTTGCAGTCGGCTAATATAACAATTAAACGAAGAAAGTTGGTATTTATGTTGGGAGCAATTGAAGAAAAAATATTGGAATTTTCAAATATAATAAATTAATAACCAAGATCAAATAAAAAGTATTCGTGTGTGTGTGTGTGTGTGTGTGTGTGTGTGTGTGTGTGTGTGTGTGTGTGTGTGTGTGTGTGTTGGAGCGCGTGGACCGGCTGGCTATGTTATTACCGCAGATATTGGCGTGATGGAACCTTCATTCTCGTGATGAGTTTGCAACATGAAGGCAAATGCATATACGATGACTATCTATCTATTTGAAATGCGAAGACAAGAAATAAATGTATGAAATTCTCCTGAACCTGCCATCCAGGACAGAGCGATGTTGGTGTCATCCCCCTTATCTGATCCGACGCCAAGGTTTTCTCCATGACAGTCCTGCCCTACAACATGAACTATGAGCTGAAGTCTTATGGAATAATGCATAGGGAAATGGAAGGTTGTTGCTTATCAAACCCTTAACCTCTGTTGTACTAAAGAAAAATATGTCAACGTATAAATACAAGAAATATTAGTAATTAAAATTGTTATAAGTAGTATTCCGTTTTTGTGGAAAGTAATAGTGAAATATGTACATGCTAAACAAATAAATGTATACATCATGGAAGGATGTACTAAGAATAACTCCTGTGTGCTTCCTAACTGTACGTATGGTGGTACTACAATATGTTGACACCGAAACGTTGGTTTTATCATCACCCCTCGATGTACAAACCCACAACCACTCACAAACGCAGAAGTGGGTACGGAATACTGAATGCGGACCGTAAATGTTAAAAATGTAAAGTATGAATACAAAGAGGATGTTGAATACAAAATAGATAACAAAAAAAAAAAAAAAAAAAAAAAATAGACCTCAGCTGGAAAGCATGAACTGCACGTGGAGGAGGAAACAGGCAACGACATGCTGTGCTGCACACCGGTTACAAAAAAAAAAGAAGAAAAAAAGAAAACACACACACACGCACACACACAGACACACACACACACACACACACACACACACACACACTCACAGGTGCTTGAATATGCGCAGTACAATAAGCCACGCGCAGCTGCAGGTTATTAGGAGAGGCAGACATAGACAGAGGGCGTGTGTTGATAGGGAGCAGTGCAAAGGTAGGCGAGTCTTTGTGGGGGAGCAAAAATAATAAAAGGGAGAGAGAGGCGAGGGTCTGAGTGAGGGACTGGCGGCAACTGTCGGGCCTGAGCGATGGTGAATGATGAACTACTCTCACAGCATCACGTGACTTGGGTGCTCAATTCGACCTTTCCTCTAATGACTGTGTGACGCAGAGGTACTGGTATTATTGTTAGTGTCGTATTTTCATTTGGCCCTTTGTATTTTTTTCTTTTTCTTCTTTTACTTTTTCGTCTTTCCAGAATGATCAATAGTTGTATCCTTACTTTTCTCCTTTTTTATTTCTCTTTTTTGTGTCTTGTACTTCTTTCCTTATTATCATTATAACAATTCCTTCCTTCTACTATGATGCACACCACCACTAATTCCTGATAATACTCCTTTCCTCCTTTCTTAATTCCTTTCTTTACACACTAAACTTACTATGAATATTTGCTTTCTTGTATTTTGAGATTTCTTCCCTCCTGTCTGTCGTTGTCAGAGCGCATTGGCGAGAGAATGGACGATAAATGGATGACCTAGCGGTTGCAGCGTATTTTTATCCACTAATGAAAGAGCAAAGACATTCCCTTCCACGAAAAAAAAAAATCACTGCAAACTGATGCATATAAACAACTAATTAATCCATAAAACAAGCAACATAAATAAGACCATTAACTTTCAACTAATACAGAAACAATCAAGCCAACAAACATGAAATAATGTGCACAAATGCTCGTCACAAATAATCAGTGGCCTTGGGTAAAAGATCGAGTGCATGGACCGTGCGACATGCATAGGAAATTCTTGTGATAATGAGGATTTATTGTCACGAGTTCCATTGCTACACTGCAGTGCTGGAAAAGTCTCGGCAGTGACATATGCAGCAATGAATAACTGACATCCAGGAGGTGGTGGTGGTGGTGGTGGTGGTGGTAGTGGTGGTGGCGGCGGTGATGGAGGAGGAGGAGGAGGAAGAATAATAAGACAGAGTAATGAGAGGAAAATTGAAATAGGGAGCAATTTGAACAAGATGATGACAAAGAGAGAAATAAATAGAAGAGAAGGAAGAGGAAGAAAAGAAGCAAGAAGAAGAAAAGAAGAAGAAGAAGAAGAAGAAGAAAAAAAAAAAAAAAACAGCTGCAGACCAATAACATTGACACTAATGGAACTGTTTGTGGGGAGGGCGAAATATTCATAGCTGCGTATTACTGATGAAACCAAAGATGAAAATTACAGAAAATGAGATCAGGATGAATAATTTCGAAATAGATATGTCAAAAGATTAAAAAAAAGAAAGAATAAAACAAAGGGAGAAAGAAAGAAAGAGCACAACAACGCAATCATGGTACTTTCTAATGAGGTAGCTTTAAAAGGACAAAACAAAAAAAGAGTAAATGATAGAAGATGGGAAAATAAGAAAGTAAAGGAAGCTGAAAGTAGTACTTTTATTCAGTGTTTTTTTTTTCTATTTAGTGGGTTTTTTCCATTAGTCTTTTTGTATTAGTGGGCTTTTTTTTATTTAATTCATCGTCCTGTGTTGCCTCCAGCCAGCTTTCCCCTCCTGAATAAAAAGCCTTTGACCTAAAAATGTAAGTACACTTGGGGAGAGTAAGTGTGACGTAAATAAAGCTCGTATTCTTAAACACTTTCATGCCTCACCTCCGCTATATCACAAGGCTTCATTTACAGATACAAGAGTTTTTATGGAGGCTGTTACAAGATTTCTACATTATTAACTGGAGAAACTTTTGAAAACCCGCTAATCATTTCCATGGCATTGGAAAATTGTCGTGGTGAGAGAGCAAAGTGTTTCTGAGTACGGGCTTAAGCTGGACGTCCATTTGTAATCATCATCATCACCATTGTCATCACCACCTTCATCATCAAGATTCCGCGGTAAAGAAAATGCCTCTAATTCCAATCACTATACCAGATAACCAGTTACTGTCTGTTTCACCCTTGACAGCCACACTCATCCACATCTATCTCGACTGCTTCATTCAATTAGATGTTAGATTCCCACATAATACATAATGATTAATATCTATGAACAATTAATATCTATGGCTTTAAAAGTTTGCCACTTGACTCTGGAGATTTGAGAATGCTTATCTGGGTGTGAATATGAAGAATTTAGACGCACCTTTATATACAAGGGACGGAGAAGGTATCGAGTAACATACACCACAGTATATTAAGCCTTTCCATGTCAATATATCAGCAGGCGTTTCTGTATACGTAACTGGGACGCAACCTACATATACTCATTGATATTCAGTTGACTAATTAAGTGGATTTGTTTTATTGCCTTTCCTTCACTAAATCATTACAATCTTGATATTCTGCACTGTGAATATTGTGCAAGATTTACAAATACTCTCCGACACGCCTACACACTTCATGCCACCCGCCGCTGAGTGACTTGTTGGCTTGCCATGATATTCACTCGCTGTGTATCACATTTTTGTAGCACCTCAGTTTTGTAGCATATTAAATGACACTCCCTCAAGACAGCGAGCGGGTTGTAGTGCGGAATTTTGCTTGCAGTTATGATGCTCAGGTGTGATACGTGAGAAATAAGTCACCACCATTGTTACTGCTGCTACTACTATACCTACTATTGTTCCTAACACGAATAACAGTCTCCGTGATAGTAATATGGGTTTTGCATCCTAAACTTAGTGAAACGTATTTTCCTCCCCATTACTTCTGCTGCACCACGCATCACGACTAATTTCCCATCACCGCTAATTCGGAATCAAGTCTTAAAGGGGAAATGATTTCACAAATGAGTCCTAAAACAGAAATAAAATTGCCTTTGAAACATTTGAATTGTTGAATGAATGAGTGAGTGACTGAATATATAGATGGATTAATGAATTGATGAATGAATGAATGAATAGATGAATAACAATATTTAATGGAGAAAGAGAAAAAGAAAAGTTTCGGGATGGATGGATTTGACACGTGGGCCACTCACTGAATAAGAGGCCACTAAGCCTCAGATCAGCAGGTTGAAGTGTGCCATGAAAAGGACTGAACGTCATCCTCGTTTTCAAGTATTCTCGCTGTTGGTCATGAGTTGCGCCGCCACATTCTGGCAGTGATGCTCAGCACGAGTTGAAAAGCTGCAATATCGTGTATACTTTTGGAATAGAACTTTTTTTCTCTCTCTTTCATGTTTTCAGAATTTTTCATTAGATGACACACAACTTCAAGATGAAAAGATGGGAAGGAGGGTTTTGAATTAAATAACGTCCATATCCACAATGTATCGATCAACCTATATTAATAAATACCTGAATAATTCTTTACATGGCTAAATAATATATATCCGCAAGCACTTTTTGGCCCTGTTCTTTGCCATTCGTTTAGCAACTGCCAAGTTAGTCTCCTTCATTTACAGTAATCCAATTACAATGATATAACAGTTTTCCCTCCAACTTCATAAAAGGCTGGAACTACGCTGTATCACACACACCACAACATTTCACTTCCAACATGCGTGAGAGAAGAAATCAAACCTGAAAACCTTGCCTTTTCCATAAAATGGAGAGAAGGATGTGAATAGACTATGAACTGGTGGAGCACAATAATTGAAGCAATCCTGTAATCTGGTTACTGGCAGGTTTTGGATAGTCAGCTGCTGGTGACTCATTTCAACTCAACTGTATAACAGCTGCAGAAAGCAATCTGAGTAACTGAACACAATTACTGCTTTCCGTTGTCAAAGCAATTCGTACTGGATTTCTTCTATTCTTTATGAGAATGTCACAACACACGTGGTTCTATATAACGGTGAGACTGTAGCGATCGGAGAGACAATGATTTATGAACGCACGTATTAATCCATTTAACTGATTTACCTGAAATAATAAAAATATATTGTAACAAAGCTTTGTTGGATTATTTACACATTTATGAACTCACGAACTTCAATAGCGTGCACATTAACAGGCACGAATCATTATATCGCATCCTGTACAGTCAGATTCTGGACCATAGAAAAAAAAAGAAGAAAAAAAAAAAGAAAAAAAAAAGAAAAGAAAAACACACTACATATTTTATACTTCTGTAAGAGTATTTCAATTGGGCATGTTTGATAGCACCTACTTTGAAAGACGAGAAGACAAACACTTGAAATAAATCACTGACACACTTCACTCAGAACGACACACTTGCTGTCGTCTGTCACACGCGCGCACGCATGCGCACACGCACGCGCACACACACACACGCACACGCACACGCACACACACATCCCGCCTGGAGATTTTGGTTGTATCTTTGTTTTATTGTTTCTTCTAAGTGGATAACAATTCTGACGATATAATTCAGTTTTGAAGTTCAATTATCATACTAATTGGTTTATATTGTTAGTGAACCGAACATCAATACGATTATGTTCTTGTCTAAATATATATATTATGACTAGACCATAATATATATATATATATATATATATATATATATATATATATATATATATATATATAGATATATATATATATAGATATATATATATATATATATATATATATATATATATATATATATATATATATATATATATATATATATTATGACTAGACCATCTCAGATCATCCACAGTCCATCCGTCGAACATCAATTCTCAGCTGCTTTATATTATGTAACCTGATGTAAGCGGCACATTATAATATTCTCTATGGCATTCAACATTACTGGTATCGTACTGTAATAGGAGTGTTTCGGTCCTTTGCTTTATTGATCAAGTGTTTCCTTCCTGCTATTTCTTCGAACATATATCAGTCTTCCGTTACAGTGCCTTTGTACTTCAGATCTGTTATTCATTTGATCATTTATCGTCTCTATATTATTCCATAAACGAATAATTTCCCTCATCCACAAGTCTACAGTATTGAACCTTCTTTCTAATCGTTAAAAAATAATCCACGGTGACTGAGTACCTACTGCAGAACATGTCTGTGATGTTTTAATGTGGGATGGATTTTGTAAGGCCATAGTAATTATAAGAAATACTACATAGCTATTTCATATTACGTTAGGTTATATTAGATTACAATAGATTACATTAAGTTACATTAGGTCAGATAATGTTAGGTTGTAAGGTTTAGTTAGATTTAGTTTAGTTCATTCAGATTTTTCCCAATTGCCATACCTAGTATTATCGAATGTTTTTTTGTTGTTGTTTTCCTTGAATCCACGATCCCCACAGTTCCCCAAGCTTTCAGGAGATGGTGGGTGGGGATGGGGAAAAAGGGGAAGTCGAACTTTATAGTTTTACTCTCTCATCTATGCCTACTAATATTTCTTTGGCGATGTTGAGCTTAATATGATGGGGAGGGATAGAACATAGGGAGGTATGGTAGTGGAGTAGGTTGTGGCGACGACATAGAGAGGGAAGAAACAGTATGGTAGAATACTGTCAGGGAGTAACCAACAGCGAGGCGTGTCAATGGTGAGGGAGAGCACGGTGCTGGAGTATATGAAGACTCCTGACCGTAGCCTACTGTAGGTACAGGATTCTAGACACATCTGTAATATGTCACCAGATGTCCTAACAGCTGTGCACTGCGGGTCATAGCCAGCTGAGCAACACGGGCTGAGGCAGAGCTGGCAGTATTATATCCTTCCCCGCCGCCGTCATCTCTACAACCAATTATATATATATATATATATATATATATATATATATATATATAGATAATATAGATAGATATATATATTATATAATATTATATATAAATGATATATATTATATATATTATATATACACACACACCACACACACACACACACACACACACACACACACACACACACACACACACTCACATAGATATCGAGAGTGTTATACAAAAATCAAGTTAAACAGATCTTAATTGTGAAAGTAGCAAACAGGCAGTTTGAGTGTCATGGTTTAGAGATATGTATTTTCTAATATGAATAATATTAAAGTTCCCGTGACATATTATCGCAAGTACAGGTGAAGTAAAGAAAATTCTTTGATTTTGTTTTTCTCTGGGAAAAATCCCCACAAAGCCCAGATGATATCCCAGTAATCTAGGGAGCTTCTTGTTGTTGGCTGAGTGAAAAGAAAAACGACGGCATTATAGAAAAGATCACCAGCAATTCTAAAGGTCAGACAAATGTCGTACTTGCAGAGGAAATGTGGTAATCCTCTTAACTGTGGCGCCGGCTTCTCACCATACGGGTTTTAAAAATGGAAAATACTTTGAAATGCTACAGTTGATCTCTTCATTACCTGCAGAGAAATTGAACATTAATCTCTGCTTGACTCCTGGAGGACAAATGACAGAGTCCGCTGGGAGGCACGCAGGGGAAGACAAGGTACGAAGGAAGAAGGTGCAGGAGATGAGGAGACAAGGTTGGAGGAAAGGAAGGTAGGATGTGATTTATGGCTCAGATTCTTATGAAGGGCGGGACAGATGAAAGGACAAATGGAAGGAAGGAAAGAACGAAGGGAGGAGGGATGGCGGACTCAACAGCTTGATTAGACACCTGGGGGCCGCTGCTCCACATCTACCGTGCACCCATTCCACGTTTTGTTGTTGCTTTATTGCTGCCACGCTCCTGCTGTTGACGCCGCCATTAGAATCGCCGGTTTCGCTTTATGGCTTTACATTATTCACGTGTTTTTTAATGATATATTGTGTTTAAATGAGTATAATTCGTCTAGTAAGTGTTGTCCTGGAGTGATTCTATCATTTCTCTTCATGACATGTTTTAAGAAAAGACAAGGAACGTAAGAACAAACACTTCTGCATTCACACTCAGTCAGCATTTTTCTTTTTCACCGGCAAACTTTTATGTCATCTAACATTTTCAACAGAGGGAAAAATTGCTGGTTTAGTCTGTAATAGTAGTAACAATAAGAAGAAAACACACCAGAATTACTCTCGCTATATATGACAACACGAAGCTCGAATAAATGTCGTTGTTTTAACACAGACTACGATACGAGAGGTGGCTCAGACAACAATTTCCGTCACCCTCTCTGAGCGGACGATGATTATAGGTAACTAGGAAATTCATACCTGGTGAGTAAGAGTCGCCTTTGTGTATCTTGCTTCTTCCTCTCACCAACTGTTATTCATTTGCGTTTTCTTCCTTCTTAGAGATAATATTCAATTTATAGTTTCACGTTTCTTTCTCCATTTTTGGTTACGAGCAGAAAGTGTCTCCTTAATCATTTCTCTTCTCTGCTTGCTCTCTCACCCTCCTCCTCCTTTGTGTTGGCGTTTCCTCTTTCTTCTCTAATATTACTCACTTCCACCTATTCCTCTTTCCACGCACCCTGTGATGTTTCTTTCCCCTCGTTTCTCATTCCTCCTCTTCTCACTCCTCATTGTGATTCCTCCCTCCCCACTTCCTCCTTCCGTGCCCTTCGCTAGCCACACGCAAACTTCACATCGCATTAACGAAGTCTCAGATCTGGAAGAAAAATCACGCAAACTATTTTTCATTCGTTGACATAAAATTAAGAGAGTTCGGCAGGCGCCCAAACTTCGCCCCAGTCACCCTCGGGCTCCCGGTGGCTTCCCGCGACGTTAATCTGCCGCTGTCAAGTTACTTTTATTGTCGTCTGTGCCGCTTCGGGGGGTTTGGGGTGGGTGGGTTGGAACACCTACTGTCTTTGTGAGTGCCGTAAAGGATGTGTCATAAAAGTGAGGGGCCAGAAAGACTCGCCTCCTTAGATTTTCTTATTTCATTTTATTTTTTTTTATAGGGGAGGGGCATTGTTCTTGTACTGATCTGTCTAATTCTTTCTCGTATGTTCCATTTTGGGTGTGGCAAAGGAGGAGGAGGAGGAGGAGGAGGAGGAGGAGGAGGAGGAGGAGGAGGAGGAGGAGGAGGAGGAGGAGGAGAAGGAGTAGTAGTAGTAGTAGTAGTAGTAGTAGTAGTAGTAGTAGTAGTAGTAGTAGTAGTAAAAACAGCAGTAGCAGTAGCAGCAGAAACAGCAGCAGCAGCGTTAGTAGTTATTATTGTTGCTGTTGGTAATGTTTCTAAGCTCCGCCATTATACACTATCAAGCTATAACAGATGATAATAAGAAAACTCTGTGTTCCCTGGTTGTACCGTTGTCTGGCTCAGTACACACCAGGCTCGCTACAACACAAAGAGGCTCCACGCAACGCTGTCCGTCGCACCCTTGCCACCACACACCACCCCCACCACGCACCACACTCCACACACAGCCTCACCGCCCTTGTATGCCAGTATGGGAAAAAGATACAAAAATACAGTGGAGACAAAAAAGGAAATCCAACCCCGCGTCTCTTGCTTTCATGTGGACAAGGCTGGTTATGTCACACGCATTTCCGATTTTCTGTCCTGTCTCTTGTCTCTTTTTTCCCGTCCTGTTTCTTTTTCCAGTTGTTTTCTAGAGGAGGTAGGACGAGGCGAGTACCCATTGCCACTACAGACATGCGGAAGGCTGTCATTTGTTTACTATTATGGTGTCTCTTAATCTCTTCTCATTTTTTTCCACGAGTCTTGGGTGCTATTAGACGGTTCTATTGACATTAGGAAGGTTTTTTTTTTAGGTCAGAAGGTCAAGGGTCTTAGTCTGTACCATTTTAATTTCCACATGAGTTTCTGAAGCCTCATGAAATCGCCAAATAATAAAAAACAGAGATGATTTAGAAACGCGTCCCAGTATTGAAGAGGTTAAATTTCCTGGGTGACACTAACTAGACCATCAGTAAAGAGAACAATGTCTATGGAGAGGAGCAGCAAATTTATAAATCTTTGTCTTTTTAAGAGTGATCACTTCGTTAACTATAAAATAACGAGAAAAAGCAGCACAAAAAATATTTACTGATGTATATTAACAGAACAAATTAATGACATGGATTAATTCATTAGTTTTCATCCTGGTGCATATTCCCTAACTTTGATGAAAAATAATAGCTGCGTGGCTCCAGGATATATTTACGAGCTTAATCTGGTCAGTTATGAAATGGCAACAAAGAGGGAAGGGAAATGATTCAGTGGTGGGCATATTCTGACAGAGCAGATTGAATGACAAGGATTAACTTATCAGTCTTCTAACCGCATCAAATTCTTTAATTTTGGAGAGACAATTAAATACCTGGTCATTGGACTACGCTGGAGCATTGTACTGACAATAATAACATCTACACATTCTTGTGATAATAATGAAATCGATATAAGTAGTCTTTGTAATTATTACCATCACCATCACTTATACCACTATCGATATTTCTATTACCGTCACACATTTCCCATGCGTTGTTTTGGTGATACACACTTCACACACAGCGTCCCGGTGGCCTGAATCATCACAAGTTTTATTTCCTGCTCCGCAATACGTTTCTGTTTTATGGTTTTCCGTCACGCTAAATGTTTCCTGTTTTCACGGTTTCTCCACCTTTTTATTCTTTATTTTTGTTGTTGTTCCATAGAAGTTCACGTTTCATTTTACGATAAAAAATAAACACAAAACTTTTAGAACGTGCAAGCTTCGTTACCACTTTTAACCCTTTTTTCTGACCTGTGACAAATTCGCCGCCGGTACTTTTTGCCCGGGACCGCCCAGTGGGGAGCGCCGACCCCTCTCACGCGCTCGCTCCGACTCTCGCTGGAATTGAAAACTGATAAAGGGAAGAAGAGAAAAGTTTCCTCGTATTTCTTTCCCGCAAAATTGCATCGGACGGGAAAAAATAGTAAAGGGACTATTTTTTTCCTACTGGACAATTACTGGATCCTTCACGACAGCAGCGCGACTCGTAGAGAAGCGCTTGCGTAACGTTAACTCCACCTCGTGTACCAAGACAGCAATGCGAGGGGCTGAGAAGGCGGACGGTGATCATTAGCAAGCGAAAGTACGTTTGTAATGGTCGAAGGCGGAAGGCGGGAAAAGAGAGAGAGAGAGAGAGAGAGAGAGAGAGAGAGAGAGAGAGAGAGAGAGAGAGAGAGAGAGAGAGAGAGAGAGAGAGCGTAAGAAGCTTCTGGTTGATAGACTCATGTACGTAAGGGAAGTCGGCAAATTAGATCCGTAACTTCGGGATACATAAGTGAGTTAAAGTGATATGTTACTCGACAACTGAACAATCCCATTCTGTTCTATGATTTCCCTTCCCCAGCCACTCCAATGATCTGCTGCGGGCAATCTGGTAACGTTCAGTCAGGATCCAGGAAGGGATTGCGGCATGTTAGGGAAAATAGAACACTGCATTACCTAACCCTACCTCACACCCAACACTTCCCTTCATTACCGTGCGTTGCCCCCATTCTCCCTCCCTCTCTGGCCTTTTCTTTCTTCCTTTCCACCTGATCTCGTCTCTCTCTCTCTCTCTCTCTCTCTCTCTCTCTCTCTCTCTCTCTCTCTCTCTCTCGATCTCTCTCCATCTCTCTCTCTCTCTCTCTCTCTCTCTCTCTCTCTCTCTCTCTCTCTCTCTCTCTCTGTCTCTCTCTCTCTCTCTCTCATTCCCTGGATCCCATGCCGATCTCTCTTCTCTGTCCCAGATCCTTTTTCATCTGTTCTCGTTTCCACTCTTCCTCTTGCCCTTCAACCTGTTTTTTTCATTTATTTCTTTTCAACGTTTCGTGTGCATGCATTTCCTCCACTTTTTCTGTGTTTCATTTTTCGATAGGATTTTTTTGGTCCATAATTTCTTCCATTTATTTGACAAGAAATAAGGATAAATATGCTCTTGATAGTCATCAGAATTCCAGTGAATCCCATATGAGAGAGAGAGAGAGAGGGAGAGAGAGAGAGAGAGAGAGAGAGAGAGAGAGAGAGAGAGAGAGAGAGAGAGACTTCCAACTTTGCTCCTTCATCTTCCTGGCGTGTGATTGGCCAGCGACCCCCCCAAGAGTGAAGTCCTTATTGGCTGAAAGGACCTGACGCCTCCTTCTCATTGGTTGGCACCTCAAGGAACGTTTCTGATTGGCTAACACTACAACGGAAGGCTTTTAAGGCTCTCAATTGGCTGCCTCATTTTTCTCCCGCCTTTTTTTTCCCTTTTTTTTTTTTTTTTTTTTTGGTAATATTTGATTCGTTGTTCTCTTTTTTATATTTTGTGATTTTTTTTCCATATTTTCTTGTTATATTGGTGTATTTTTTATCAAGTTTCATTTTTTTTCTAAAGGTAATATTTCCTCAGTTTTTGTTTTGCTTTTTTATTTCTGATTTTTTTTCTTTATTTTTTCCACATTGTTTGATTTTTTCATGTTTTTTTCTGTTAATCTTTCCTTTTTTCTTTGTTTCATGAATTCATCTCTATTTTCTTCCATTTTTTTGTATATATTTCTTCCATTTTCTTTCTTTCTTTTTCTTCTTCACATCATTTTACTTGCTATTAGATATATTTCTCCAAATACCTTTCATTTCCTCTTTTTTTTTCTTCATTTTCTAGCAAGTTTCGTAAATACCAGAATAATTTATTTTCATATATATATTTTTTTTACAGTTGAGGTTATTTGTTTACTATTTTTTCCACTTTCTTTCTCCTTTTCCACCTTTTTCGCCTATTTTCTAATGTATTCCTATCCTTTTCTAGTATAAGTTAGAAGGAAATTAAGACATACACCTTTCTATTTTTTTTATATATTTTTTAGGCAGTTTACTTTCACCTGGTTTGTATTTCTTTTGCATTTCCTTCCTTCTTTCCTCCCGCCCACCTTCACTTTACCTTTCGGCTTTCCCCTC
>JAHFWG010000330.1:112731-128234 GCA_020233015.1 Callinectes sapidus | reverse complement strand
TTAAAATAGTAGAGAGTGTGGCCATTAATGTTGTTGTTGTCACCCAGTAGTAGTAGTAGTAGTAGTAGTAGTAGTAGTAGTGAAGGGGTTAAAATAGTAGAGAGTGTGGCCATTAATGTTGTTGTTGTCACCTCCACACACCCTTCCTAATGGCAATAAAAGCATCTAATTACACCCAAAACTCAAGGTCAAAATGTGTCACCCAGTAGTAGTAGTAGTAGTAGTAGTAGTGAAGGGGTTAAAATAGTACAGTGTGGTAATATATAAGTAAGACACATTAAAAGCACTTGAAATATTAATAATGAAAGTAAGGAAAATAAAGAGAATTACTTATTAATAAAGAAAAGGTAAAAATGTCAAAATAAATAAGAAATAAATGGGAAATAAGAAGATATATTGTTTAAGTGAGGTAATTGAAGTGTTTATAAGTAAAACTGAAGAAGAACACATTAAAAAGGTAATTACTTATAATATCTAATGAAGAACAGGTAAAAAGGTCAAAATAAATAAGGAGTTAAGCAAGAAATAGTAGAAAATATTGTCTAACTAAAATTTGAAGAGTTTATAAGTAACATTGAAGTAAAAATACATATTAAAGAAGGAAATTACTTAACATTACTGAAGGAAAAGTAAAAATGTCAAAATTAATAGAAAAAAAGTGAAAAATGGTAGAAAATATTGTATAAATCAAATTTGAAGAGTTTATAAGTAATATTGAAGTAGAAAAAACATATTGAAAAAGGAAATTACTTATAATATTAATAAAGAACAGGTAAAAATGTCAAAATAAATCAGAAATAAGTGAAAAATAAGACAAAATATTGTTTAAGTAAAATTTGAAGAGTTTATAAGTAACATTTAAGTAAGAAACACATCATAGGAAGCTAAAAAACTAGAAAAAAGTAAGAATTTTTTAAAAAAGTAATAAAATAAATATCAGTGAAGTGAGAAATAGGAAGATGTATTGTTTAAGTCAAACTAGAAGTGTTTATAAGTAACATTTAAGTAACAAACACATGAAAAGAGGATAAAAAACAAGAAAAGTGAAAAAATGAAAATAAAAGTTACAAAAGTATAAATTAAATGTGAAATAGAAAGATAAACTATTTAAATCAAATTAGAAGTGATTATAAGTAACATTTAAGTAACAAACATTCAAAAAAGTAAAAAACAAGAAAACACTGATAAAATGAAAAAGAAAAGTGATAAGATAAGTATAAATTAACAGAGAAATAGGAAGATATATTATTTAAGCCAAATTAGAAGTGTTTATAAGTAACATTTAAGTAAAAAACACATTAAAAGAAGCTAAAAATCAAGAAAAAAGAATAAAAATAAGAAGAATTACAAAAAAACTACTACAAAACTGTCTGAGTGTAGTTTTGAAGTGTGTATAAGTAACAAGACAGACACTACAGAAGCTATTTACTTGACAGAAATGAAAAAGGTGACAAAATAAGTAGAATTTAAGTAGGAAATAAGGAAGAATATGTGGAGTGTGAAGTGTTTATAAGTAATATTTAAGTAAGACACATTACAAGATACAAGGAAAACAAAAAAGAATAATAATAGTTGTAAACTGAAGGAAAATAGGATAAGAGTATAAAAATAAGAATAATTTAAGTGACAAGGAAACTTTAAAGTGTTTATAAGTAATATTTCAGTAAGACACACAAAATTGAAGAAAAATAGGAAAAAAGTACTGAAATATTAATAATTTAAGTGACAGGTAAATGTGAAGTGTTTATAAGTAATATTTAAGTATAACACTTTACAGGATACAGAGAAAATAAAAAAAAAGAATAATAATAGTTGTGAAATTGAAGGAAAATAAGAGAAAAGTATATAAATAAGTAAAATTTAAAAGACAGGTAAAGTTTAAAGTGTTTATAAGTAATATTTAAGTAAGACACACATTACAGCATATAAAGAAAATAAAAAAGAATAATAATAGTTGTGAAATTAAAGGAAAATAGGAAAAAGGTAAATAAGTAAGCATAATTTAAGTGACTGGGAAAGATTAAGTGTTTATAAGTAATATTTAAGTAAGACATACTACAGGAAAGAATAATAATGGTTGTAAAGTGAAGGAAAATAGGAAAAAGTATATAAACAAGTATAATTTAAGTGACAGGCAAAGTTTTAAGTGTTTATAAGTAATATTTAAGTAAGACAAACACTACAGCATATGAAGAAAATAAAAAGATTAATAATAGTTGTAAATTGAAGGAAAATAGGAAAAAGGTAAATAAGTAACCATAATTTAAGTGACAGGTAAAGTTTTAAGTGTTTATAAGTAATATTTAAGTAAGACACACACTACAGGATATAAAGAGAATAGAAAAGAATAATAATAGTTGTAAATTGAAGGAAAATAGGAAAAAGGTAAATAAGTAAGCATAACTTATGTGACAGGGAAAGATTAAGTGTTTATACGTAATATTTAAGTAAGACACAGCATATAGAGAGAATAGGAAAGAATAAATATACTTAAAAAATTAAGAAAAGTATAAAAACAAGAATAATTTAACTAACAAGGAGTTTTAAGTGTTTATAAGTACCATTTAAGTAAGACACACACTACAGGATACAGAGAAAATAAAAAAAAGAATAATAATAGTTGTAAAATTGAAGGAATATAGAAAAAAGTATATAAGTAAAATTTAAGTGACAGGGAAAGTTTTAAGTGTTTATAAGTAATATTTAAGTAAGACACATTACAGGATACAGAGAAAATAAAAAAAGAATGTGATAGTTGTGAAATTGAGGGAAAACAGGAAAAAAGTATATAAACAAGTAAAATTTAAGTGACAGGGAAAGTTTTAAGTGTTTATAAGTAATATTTAAGTAAGACACACACTACAGCATATAAAGAAAATAAAAAAGAATAATAATAGTTGTAAATTGAAGGAAAATAGTTAAAAAGGATAGAAATAATAATAATTTAAGTAACAAGGAGAGTTATAAGTGTTCATAAGTAAAATTTAAGTAAGACACACTTTACAGGATATGAAGAGAATAGGAAAAGAATAATAATACCTGTGAATTTTAAGAAAATAGGAAAAAGTACAGAAATAATAATAATTTAAGTGACAGTGAAACTGTAAAGTGTTTATAAGTAATATTTATGTAAGACACTTAACAGGATATAAAGAAAATTAAAAAATAATAATAATTGTGAAATTTAAGAAAAAATAGGAAAAAGGTGAATAAGTAAGTATAATTTATGTGAGAGAGAAAGTTTTAAGTGTTTATAAGAAATATTTAAGTAAGACACACTACAGGATACATAGATAATAGAAAAGAATGAAAATACTTGTGAAATTGAAGAAAAAATAGGGAAAAGATATGAAAATAAGAAAGATTTCAGTGGAAGGAAATATTAAGTGTTTATAAGTAATATTTAAGTAAGACATATTACAGGATACAGAGAAAATAAAAAAAGAATAATAATAGTTGTGAAATTTAAGGAAAACAGGAAAAATGTAAATAAATAAGTAAAATTTAAGTGACAGGTAAAGTTTTAAATGTTTATAAGTAATATTCAAGTAAGACACACACTACAGTATATAAAGAAAATAAAAAGGAATAATAATAGTTGTAAATTGAAGGAGAATAGTTAAAAAGTATAGGAATAAGAATAACCTAAGTGACAGGGAAAGTTTTAAGTGTTTATAAGTAATATTCAAGTAAGACACACATTACAGCCTAAAGTAAATAGGAAAGAACAAAAATACTTAAAAAATTAAGAAAAATAGGAAAAAGGCATAGAAATATTAATAATTTAAGTGACAGGCAAAGTTTTAAGTGTTTATAAGTAATATTTAAGTAAGACACACACTACAGCATACATAAATAATAGAAAAGAATGAAAATACTTGTGAAATTGAAGAAAAATAAAAAAAAATTGAAAATAAGAAAGATTTAAGTGACAGGGAAAGTTTCAAGTGTTTATAAGTACCATTTAAGTAAGACACACACTACAGGATAAAGAGAAAATAAAAAAGAATAATAATAGTTGTGAAATTAAAGGAAAATAGGAAAAAGGTAAATAAGTAAGCATAATTTACGTGATAGGTAAAGTTTTAAGTGTTTATAAGTAATATTTAAGTAAGACACACAGTACAACATATAAAGAAAATAAAAAAGAATAATAATAGTTGTAAACTGAAGGAGAATAGTTAAAAAGTATAGGAATAAGAATAATTTAAGTGACAGGTAAAATTTTAAGTGTTTATAAGTAATATTTAAGTAAGACACACACTACAGGATACAGAGAAAATAGGAAAGAACAAAAATACTTAAAAAATGAAGAAAATAGGAAAATGAGTATAAAAACAAGAATAATTTAAATGACAGGCAAAGTTTTAAGTGTTTATAATTAATATTTAAGTAAGACACACACTACAGGATATAAAGAAAATAGAAAAAAATAATAATAGCTGTGAAATTGAAGGAAAATAGGAAAAAAGTATAGAAATAAGAATAATGTAAGTGACAAGTAAATGTTAGGTGTTTATAAGTAATATTTAAGTAAGACACACACTATATCATATAGAAAAAATAGGAAAGAGTAAAATTACTTGTGAAATTGAAAGAAAATAGGAGAAAAGTATATAAACAAGTAAAATTTAAGTGACAGGTAAAGTTTTAAGTGATTATAAGTAATATTTAAGTAAGACACACACTACAACATATAAAGAAAATAAAAAAGAATAATAATAGTTGTAAATTGAAGGAGAATAGTTAAAAAGTATAGAAATAAGAATAATTTAAGTGACAGGCAAAGTTTTAAGCGTTTATAAGTAATATTTAAGTAAGACACACTACAAGATACAGAGCAAATAAAAAAGAATAATAATAGTTGTGAAATTGAAGGAAAATAGGAGAAAAGTATATAAACAAGTAAAATTTAAAAGACAGGTACAGTTTTAAGTGTTTATAAGTAATATTTAAGTAGGACACACACAACAAGATATAAAGAAAATAGGAAAGATAAAAAAATACCTAAAAATGAAGAAAAATAGAAAAAAAGTATAAAGACAAGAATAATTTAAGTGACAGGCAAAGTTTTAAGTGTTTATAAGTAATATTTAAGTAAGACACACACTACAGCATATAAAGAAAATAGAAAAGAATAATAATAGTTGTGAAATTGAAGGAAAACAGGAAAAAGGTAAATAAGTAAGCATAACTTAAGTGAGAGAGAAAGTGTTAAGTGTTTATAAGTAATATTTAAGTAAGACACACACTACAACATATAAAGAAAATAAAAAAGAATAATAATAGTTGTAAATTGAAGGAGAATAGTTAAAAAGTATAGGAATAAGAATAATTTAAGTGACAGGTAAAGTTTTAAGTGTTTATAAGTAATATTTAAGTAAGACACACTACAGCATATAAAGAAAATAGGAAATATTAAAAATACTTAAAAAATGAAGAAAAATAGGAAAAAAGTATAAAAAAACAAGAATAATTTAAGTGACAGGTAAAGTTTTAAGTGTTTATAAGTAATATTTAAGTAAGACACACACTGCAGGATACACAGATAATAGAAAAGAATAATAATAGTAGTGAAATTGAAGGAAAATAGGAGAAAAGTAGGTATATAAATAAGTGAAATTTAAAAGACAGGTACAGTTTTAAGTGTTTATAAGTAATATTTAAGTAAGACACACACTACAGGATACAGAGAAAATAGTAAAGAACAAAAATACTTAAAAAATGAAGAAAAATAGGAAAAAGTATAAAAACAAGAATGATTTAAATGACAGGCAAAGTTTTAAGTGTTTATAAGTAACATTTAAGTAAGACACACAATACAGGATATATATAAAGAAAATAGAAAAGAATAATAATAGTTGTATATTGAAGGAAAATAGAAAAAAAGGCATAGAAATAAGAATAATGTAAGTGACAAGGATAATCTTAAGTGTTTATAAGTAATATTTAAGTAAGACACACACTACAGCATATAAACAAAATAAAAAAGAATAAATATACTTGTAAATTAAAGAAAGAATAGGAAAGAGGCATAGAAATAATAATAATTTTAGTGACAAGGATAATCTTAAGTGTTTATAAGTAATATTTAAGTAAGACACATTACAGGATACAGAGAAAATAAAAAAAGGAATATGATAGTTGTGAAATTAAGGGAAAACAGGAAAAAAGTATATAAACAAGTAAAATTTAAGTGACAGGTAAAGTTTTAAGTGTTTATAATTAATATTTAAGTAAGACACACACTACAGGATATAAAGAAAATAGAAAAAAATAATAATAGTTGTAAATTGAAGGAAAATAGGAAAAAAGTATAGATATAAGAATAATGTAAGTGACAAGTAAATGTTAAGTGTTTATAAGTAATATTTAAGTAAGACACACACTACATCATATAGAAAAAATAGGAAAGAGTAAAATTACTTGTGAAATTGAAAGAAAATAGGAGAAAAGTATATAAACAAGTAAAATTTAAGTGACAGGTAAAGTTTTAAGTGTTTATAAGTAATATTTAAGTAAGACACACACTACAACATATAAAGAAAATAAAAAAGAATAATAATAGTTGTAAATTGAAGGAGAATAGTTAAAAAGTATAGAAATAAGAATAATTTAAGTGACAGGCAAAGTTTTAAGTGTTTATAAGTAATATTTAAGTAAGACACACTACAAGATACAGATCAAATAAAAAAGAATAATAATAGTTGTGAAATTGAAGGAAAATAGGAAAAAAGTATATAAACAAGTAAAATTTAAAAGACAGGTACAGTTTTAAGTGTTTATAAGTAATATTTAAGTAAGACACACACAACAAGATATAAAGAAAATAGGAAAGATAAAAAAATACCTAAAAATGAAGAAAAATAGAAAAAAAGTATAAAGACAAGAATAATTTAAGTGACAGGGAAAGTTTTAAGTGTTTATAAGTAATATTTAAGTAAGACACACACTACAGCATATAAAGAAAATAGGAAATATTAAAAATACTTAAAAAATGAAGAAAAATAGGAAAAAAGTATAAAAAAACAAGAATAATTTAAGTGACAGGTAAAGTTTTAAGTGTTTATAAGTAATGTTTAAGTAAGACACACTACAGGAAAGAATAATAATAATAGTTGTAAATTGAAGGAAAATAGGAAAAAAGTATATAAACAAGTATAATTTAAGTGACAGGTAAAGTTTTAAGTGTTTATAAGTAATATTTAATTAAGCCACACACTACAGCATATAAAGAAAATAGGAAAGAACAAAAATACTTAAAAAATGAAGAAAAATAGAAAAAAGTATAAAGACAAGAATAATTTAAGTGACAGGTAAAATTTTAAGTGTTTATAAGTAATATTTAAGTAAGACAAACATTACAGCATATGAAGAAAATAATAAAGAATAATAATGGTTGTGAAATTGAAGGAAAATAGGAGAAAAGTATATAAATAAGTAAAATTTAAAAGACAGGTAAAGTTTTAAGTGTTTATAAGTAATATTTAAGTAAGACACACACTACAGCATATGAAGAAAACAAAAAATAATAATAATAGTTGTGAAACTGAAGGAAAATAGGAAAAAGGTAAATAAGTAAGCATAATTTAAGTGAGAGAGAAAGTGTGAGGTGTTTATAAGTAATATCTAAGTAAGACAGACACTACAAGATATAAAGAAAATAAAAAAGAATAATAATAGTTGTAAATTGAAGGAGAATAGTTAAAAAGTATAGAAATAAGAATAATTTAAGTGACAGGGAAAGTTTTAAGTGTTTATAAGTAATATTTAAGAAAGACACATACTACAACATATAGAGAGAATAGGAAAGAACAAAAATACTTAAAAAATGAAGAAAAATAGGAAAAAAGTATAAAAACAAGAATAATTCAAGTGACAGGCAAAGTTTTAAGTGTTTATAAGTAACATTTAAGTAAGACACACACTACAGCATATGAAGAAAATAAAAAAGAATAATAATAGTTGTGAAATTGAAGGAAAATAGGAAAAAGGTAAACAAGTAAGCATAATTTAAGTGAGAGAGAAAGTGTGAGGTGTTTATAAGTAATATTTAAGTAAGACACACACTACAAGATATAAAGAAAATAAAAAAGAATAATAATAGTTGTAAATTGAAGGAGAATAGTTAAAAAGTATAGAAATAAGAATAATTTAAGTGACAGGGAAAGTTTTAAGTGTTTATAAGTAATATTTAAGTAAGACACACACTACAGGATACAGAGAAAATAAAAATGAATAATACTAGTTGTGAAATTAAAGGAAAATAGGAAAAAGGTAAAGAAATAAGTATGATTTAAGTGACAGGGAGATATTAAGTGTTTATAAGTAATATTTAAGTAAGACATACTACAGGATAGAAAAGGGAATAGAAAAGAATAAAAATACTTGTGAAATTGAAGAAGAAATAGGAAAAAGCAAAGAAATACATATAATTTAAGTGACAGGTAAAGTTTTTAGTGTTTATAAGTAATATTTAAGTAAGAAACACACTACAGGATATGAAGAAAATAGAAAATAACATTGCTACTTATAAATTTAAAGAGAAATGAGAGAAAAGTAAGAAAAATAAGTATGATTCAACTGACAAGGAGTTTTAAGTGTTTATAAGTAATATTTAAGTAAGACACACATACAACATAGAAAGAATATAGAAAACAACATTGTTACTTGTATAATTAAAGAGAAATGAGAGAAAAGTATATTAATAAGTAGGATTTAAGTGACAGGTAGAGAAGGTTGGACAAAATACTGTTTAAGTGACATTATAACACTTAACAATGCTAATCTAACCCAAACAAACCCATAAAAGTAGAAATAACATGAAAATTGACAGTTCTGGTGACAGCTATGCCAGATTTAAGTATTTATAAGTAACTTGCACACACTTAACACACAACACACTACACAAATACACACTAGACCATAACAAACCCAATTTAATGTGACAAAACCACTTAAAAACATAGAAAAGTAGAAAATAAGTAAAAATTGACAGTTCTGGTGACAGCTATGCCAGATTTAAGTATTTATAAGTAACTTGCACACACTTAACACACACCACACTACAAAAACACACACTACACCATAACAAACCTAACTTAATGTGACAAAACCATGAAAAAACATAGAAAAGTAGAAAATATGTAAAAATTGACAGTTCTGGTGACAGCTATGCAAGATTTAAGTATTTCTAAGTACCTAACACACACTTAACACACACCACACTACAAAACACACACTAGACCATAACAAACCTAATTTAATATGACAAAACCACTTAAAAACATAGAAAAGTAGAAAATAAGTAAAAATTGACAGTTCTGGTGACAGCTATGCAAGATTTAAGTATTTCTAAGTAACTAACACACACTTAACACACACCACACTACACAAACACACACCAAACCCTGACAAACCCAAATTAATGTAACAAAACCATGAAAAAACATAGAAAAGTAGAAAAATGTTAATATTGACAGTTCTGGTGACAGCTATGCCAGATTTAAGTATTTATAAGTAACATACACACACTTAACACACACCACACTACACAGACACACAATATACCATAATAAACCTAACTTAATGTGACAAAACCATGAAAAAACATAGAAAAGTAGAAAATATGTAAAAATTGACAGTTCTGGTGACAGCTATGCAAGATTTAAGTATTTCTAAGTAACTAACACACACTTAACTCACACCACACTACACAAACACACACTAGACCATAATAAACCCAATCTAACCCCACAAAACACACCAACAACACCAGGAACAGGAAAATTATGGATTGACACCACGCCACACCACACCACCCACCACACCGCTACACCACCACCACCACCGCTACCACCACCACCACCACACCGCCCCGTGACCTCCCTGACATGACCCTGACCTGATGTGACCCCGTAAAGCCCCTCCCCCCAAAAGTCACCTGCATCATAGTGTGTATCCATGACTGGGGGGGTCCGGGCAACACCCACTCCTTCGCAAGTCCCCGGAAAGTTTCTCCTTCTGTTGTGGGTGTCCTGGGGTGTTCCTCCCACTCCCTCTCCCTTCTCTTCCTCGGCAGTACTCAGCAGGGAAGTGGAAGGAGGAGGAGGAGGTGCAACGCGTACCTCCTCCTTTGCCGCCATAACACTGAGACCCGGATGTGGTGGTGGTGGTGGTGGTGGTGAAGCCGCCGCCAGATGGCACTGAGGTGGTGGTGTACTGGGGGTGGTGGTGTAGTACTGGGGGTGTAGTAGTGGTGGTGGTGGTGTATTTCGGGTAATTTTTGAATGGTTTGTGTTTAATTTCATGGTTTTTTATTGGTTTTTATGGTTTGATAGGTGGTGTAGTGGTGGTGGTGTTGGTGTACTGGGGGTGGTACTGGTGGTGTAGTAGTGGTGGTGGTGGTGTATTTCGGGTTATTTTTGAATGGTGTGTGTTTAATTTCATGTTTTTTATTGTTTTTTTTTTTTTTGTGTGTGTGTTTGTTATGGTTTGACAGATGGCAGTGGTGTGGTGGTGGTGGTGGTGTACTAGTGGTAGTAGTGGTGGTGTACTGGTGGTGGTGGTGTATTTCGGGTTATTTTTGAATGGTGTGTGTTTAATTTCATGGTTTTTATTGGTTTTTGTGTGTTTTCTTATGGTTTGACAGATGGCAGTGGTAGTGTACTGGTGGTGGTGGTGGTGTAGTAGTCTAGTAGTAGTAGTGGATTTCGGCTAGTTTTTGAATGGTGTGTGTTTAATTTCATGGTTTTTATTGGTTTTTGTGTGTTTTTGTGGCTTTGAGAGATGGCAGTGGTGTGGTGTGGTGGTGTGGTAGTGGTGGTGGACTGGGGGTGGTAGTAGTGGTGGTGGTGGTGGTGTATTTCGGGTAATTTTTGAATGGTTTGTGTTTGGTTTAGTAGATTCGGGGTATTTTTTGTGTTTTTTTTAGGGTTTGACAGATGGTGGTAGTGGTGGTGGCGGTGGTGGTGTACTAGTGGTAGTGATGGTGGTGGTGGTGTACTGGGGGTGGTGGCGTATTTCGGGTAATTTTTGAATGGTGTGTGTTTAATTTCATGTTTTTTTATTCGTTTTTGTGTGTGTTTTTTGTGTTCTTTTTTTATTTTTTAATTTTAGGTTTGATAGATAGGTAGTGGTGGTGGTGGTGTATTAGTGGCAGTGGTGTGGTATGGTGGTGTGCTGGTGGTGGTGGTGGTGGTGGTGTAGTTCGGCTAATTTTTTAATGGTTTATGTTTGTTTTCATGTCTTTTTGGTGTTTTTCAATTATTTTTACGTGTTTTTTATCTGTTTTCTATTTTTTCTTCTTTATTTTTGTTGTTTTAGTTCGTTTTGTTTTTCTTTACTTTATATCTCGGCCGTGGTATAAATCTTGTTCCTTATTAAATATTTTCAGTTTATTCATTGTGTTTTTTGGCTTAAGAATTTAATTATTCATCTTTCCTATATATTTGCCAGTTCCTTCATCTCATTTCTCAGGTCTAATTCAAATCTCTAAGTCATTCTTCTTATTTCTGCATTTATTTTTATCATTTCCTGTTCTTTTTTTTTTATATATATGGGAATTTTTACTCTGTTTTGATGTTATTAGTATGTTTTTAATAGTCTCACTTCATATATTTCTTCCTTCTCTATCTTATATCTCGGCTCCATTTCAAATTATTAACTATTCTCTCTCTCTCTCTCTCTCTCTCTCTCTCTCTCTCTCTCTCTCTCTCTCTCTCTCTCTCTCTGATCTGCATCTTGTTCATTTTTCATCTGCATGTTTTCCTTTCATGTTTAAAATGTTCTTCTATTCCTACCTCACCCTGCTTTTCAGTCCAAATCTTAGTAGTAGTAGTAGTAGTAGTAGTAGTAGTAGTCCAATCATAAACACTTCACTGCTGCACCACCTTCACTACTTCAAATACCTCCTGTTTAAGTGACACGCGTTTTTCAATGGTGTTTTTTTATGGTTCCAGTAACAAATAAACAAGAACTTCTACAAAATCGACAGAAGAAACACCCTTAATAAGCGAGTGTGTTGTTTTTTATGGTTCCAGTAACAAATAAACAAGGAATTCTACAAAAATAACTGTAGAAACACCCTTAATACGCGTGTGTGTTGTTTCGTGAGACTGACTCGAGGCTTCACTACCACCGCTGTCTCTCCGTCACCGCTACCACTTCTGCTTTCTTTTTTTATGTAGAAGGGAGGCGGCCAAGGGCAACAAAAATCAAACAAAATAACCCACTGTAGTGCCGGTCCCTGGAAAGTCCGGATTCGCGCCAAAAGAATGGGATAAGTGTCTTGATACCTCTCTCTTGCTACAGTTCAAGTCATGATACACTGTTCAATGGGCGTGTGGCGTGTCCTGCTTATCTGCGTGTCTTTTATAGGGATAACCCAGCATGGAGGAGCTAAGGGGACGCCCACACCACTCACAGCGGCAGCAAGTTCTGTGTGTTTCTTGTGGGGAGTTACTGAGTGCTGCTGAAGGGGAGGAGAGGTGACACTCCCCCCCAAAGGCACCCCACACCCCTCTCCCCTAGGCGTGTTCCCCCCCGTGAGTGATTGATTGATAGTAGTAGTAGTTGTAGTAGTAGTAGTAGTAGTAGTAGCGTTCCCAGTGACCTCCTAACATGCATGTCACGTAATCTTTCTCTTGCCCCTGAAGAGAGAGAGAGAGAGAGAGAGAGAGAGAGAGAGAGAGAGAGAGAGAGAGGCTGCAGTGTATGTGTCAATAGAGCTGCATGCATTTGATTATTGAACCACGAGCTTTGGGTTCAGTTAATATGCCGAGCGATAGATGGCGTGTTGGCACTCATTGGCTCTAATGTGGCACTGGCTTCGGCTTGTCACTGCAAACACGTCATTAGGGAGATGAGAGATAGAGATAGAGATAGATTGGGAAATAGAGGTAGATTAATAGGGAGATAGAAATAAATGGATAGAAAGATAGATAAGTAGAGAAATTTTATACAAAGATTGACATTATTGGTATTAGTGATGAGAAATTAATGTTAGAGATTAAGATGATTTACGATATATATTAATAATTGTAGCCAAAATACTTCACTAATTGGTCACTTATGACGGTTTTTTTGTATTTTATTAGGGTATTTTGTGCAATAGTGGCGTGTTGTCAGGCTGCGTTCTAAAGGTGACACTGATAACCAAGCCGAAGTCACAGTCAATAGATCACAAATATCACCTAATCACAAGTTACAAAAATAAACATATGATATTTTTTGAACATATATAAATAAAAAATAGTATTTTTAAACCTGTTATTTGGCTGTAAGATATGCCAATAATGCTGCATTAGAGAAACTTAATCTGACATTTAATTTACATCCGAACACATTGACTATGACTTCACTTAACTACAAGAAATAAAAACCTTAGCACAATTAATAACAAAAAACAATAAATAACAACCATAAGCAAAAAAAAAAATACAAAAATTACTAATAACACAAAAAAACAACAAAAAACACAACAAAACAAACAAAAATACAAACCAAAGTCAAGAAGTAAGAATCGAGACACGTCCAGCCATCACAACATCGACCCCCGTGATATCCTGTGACTCCTCCCCGGTCACTTATTTTACGTCTTTTTTCCCCCTCAACGGCCCTGCCAGCCTCCCCTGTAGCTGGTGAGGAGGCGCAGCAGGGGAGGAGACGCACAGGTACCGAAGGGGAGCAGGGAGGCACGGGAAATAAGGGAGAAATCTGGAAAAATCAGATAAATGGTGGATTTGTTACAATCAGCTGATCTTGGGGACAGATTTTGGGGTTTTTAATTTTTGGTATTTTTTTTAGGGTTTTTTGAGTGTAAGGGTGGTTTGGTTAGGTTAGGTTAAGGGTATTGGTTTGGTTTAGGGTTATGTGAAGTGTGTGTGTGTGTGTGTGGTAGATAATAGTTGTTAATAAGGAGATAATATGTTCCGTTATTTTATTTATTTATTTATATTTTTTCTAAAGGGAGTGTGGTGGTGTTAGGGATGGTTTTAAGGGTTTTTTAAGGGTTAGGTGTGTGTGTGTGTGTGTTTATGATTTATTACGTAGATAGGAATATATTTCATTATGGTGTGTTTCATGAATTATATCTTGGTATTACATGAACACACACACACACACACACACACACACACATAGAAAAAACAAATGATTAGGTTAGAATCTGAATAAATTAACAAAACAAAAAGCATGAAAAATAAATAAATACTCAAATTATGTCATTACTTATCATTCTCTCTCTCTCTCTCTCTCTCTCTCTCTCTCTCTCTCTGTCGCAGGTGTGGGAGTGACGGCACCACCACCACCACCACCATGAAGTGCCACCAAATCCTGACTGGTGCCTGCAATGCTGGTGACCGCTGCTTTGCTGTGGGCAGTGTGGAGGGAGTGCCTTTCACGGTAAGTAACCCTGTGTGTGCGCGTGTGTCGTGTGTGTGTGTGTGTGTGTGTGTGTGTGTGTTTGGTTTTCTGTATTATTTGAAGTTGAGATTTTTTATTTTATTTTTTGGTGTGTGTGTGTGTGTGTTTTCTGGTTTTTTATTATTATTTTAGGTGGACAAGTTTGAGTGTTTATTTATTTATTTATTTATGTGTTTGTTTTATTGTTTTAGGGTAGAAATGTTTTTTTTTCTCTTTTTTTATTTGTGTGTTTGATTTTTCAGTTTTTTTATAATTTTTTTGGAATGAAGAGTAATTTGGTTTTATTTAGCATTTTTGTACCTCACATGCACACTATCTCTCTCTCTCTCTCTCTCTCTCTCCACCTCACTTTCCATTCCTCTCTCTCTATCTAACAAAACACACACTAACCCTACACTAACCCTCCCCTCTCTCTCTCACTCCCTCTCTCTCTCTCTCTCCCAGGCATACGCAGCAGGGTGTAACATAGTGATCCTGGCCAGCACCTTTGAGAGAGTGCAGGTTATCCCAGGTGTGTGTCACAATAATGTCCAAATCTCGTGTGTTGACTGTTCCACGGACACTGGCAAGATAGCTGCGGCGTACGGGAAGCTGGTGTGTGTGTTTGAGCCCACTCCTCTCTCCCAGACGCTTGGTGCTCATGTAAGTGTGTGTGTGTGGGGGTGTGTGTGTTTTGTTGGGTGTTTTGTTGGGTGTTTTGTGGGTTTTGTGTGGGTATGTGTGTGTGTGTGTGTGTGTGTGTGGTTTTTTTGTGTTTGGTTATGTGATTTTGTGTGTTTTGTGTATGTTTTGTGTATGTTTTGTGTGTTTTTGTGTGTGTGTGTGTTTTGTGGGTGTGTTTGTGTGTGTGTTTGAGCCCACTCCTCTCTCCCAGAGGCTTGGTGCTCATGTAAGTGTGTGTGTGTGTGTGTTGTGTGTGTGTGTGTGTGTGTGTGTGTGTGTGTGGTTGGTGTAGGGTGTGTTTTGTGTGTTTTGTTGGGTGATTTGTGTGTTTTGTGTGTGTGTGTGTTTTGTTGGGTGTTTTGTATGTGTGTTTTGTGGGTGTTTTATATTTGTGTTTGTGTGTGTGTAACTTGTGT
>JAHFWG010000330.1:98086-102861 GCA_020233015.1 Callinectes sapidus | reverse complement strand
GCCGCCTCTATCAACGCAGAAACGGACATTCCACTTGTGCCGAGCCTGAGCAGCAGCGGCGGCGGCGGCGGCGGCGGTGGAGGGGAGGTGGAGCAGGGGTTTGTGATCCACTGGCTGAACAATAAGGAGATGCACTTCACGGCTGAGGCGGAGTGTATTTTGTTGGAGGTGTGTGTGCGTTTGTGTGTTTGTACGTGTGTTTGTGTTTTTGTGTGTTTTTGTGTTTGTGTTTCTTGTTTTATTTATTTATTTTTTTGTTTCTTTTATTTAATTTTTTTTTTTGTTTCTTGTTTTATTTATTTATTTATTTTTTGTGTGTTTCTTGTTTTATTTTTTTTTGTTTCTTGTTTTATTTATTTATTTTTTGTTGGAGGTGTGTGTTTGTACGTGTGTGTTTGTGTGTACATGTGCGTGTGTGTGTTTTTGTGTGTGTGTGTTTTTGTGTTTTTTGTTAGTTTTTTTTTGTTTCTTGTTTTATTTATTTATTTATTTATTTATTTTATTTATTTTTTTGTGTGTTTCTTGTTTTATTTATTTATTATTTTTTTGTGTATTTTATGGTGTGTTTTATTTTTGTTTTATTTATTTTTGTTTTATTTATTTTTGTGTTTTATTTGTTTTTTTTTGTGTTTTGTGTTTTATTATTTTTTTTTTGTACGTGTTTCTTGATTTATTTTTTTTTTTTTTTTATTGGAGGTGTGTGTGTGTGTGTGTGTGTGTGTGTGTGTGTGTTTACTTATTTTTTTAGTTTGTTATATATGCATTACCTAACCTAACCTAACACACACTGTACCTTAGGAAAGATACCCTTGACCTAGCCTAACCTCACCTCCTCCTCTTCTCCTCCTCCTCTTTCCCCTCCTCCTCCTCCTCCTCCTCCTCCTCTTTCACCTCCTCTTCCTCCTCCTCCTAACAATCTAACCTAACCTAACCTAACCTAACCCCCCCCCCCGCTAACCTAACCTAACACAACCCCCCCTCACCCCCCAGCTCTGCCGCCGCGCCCTGGAGAAGGACCCCCTGGGCGGCCTGGACCCCGACCGCCAGTCCGAGACCAGCGACTCCCGTGGCTACAGACCCCCCCCACACCTGGCCAGCCGCACCCGTTCCCTAGACGACGAGGACACCCCCGGCCCCCCCGCAGCCCCCCCGCCCATCCCCCCACGCCCCGCCGCCTCGCACACCCCCCTCTCGGCCGCCACGTCCTCCACATCCATCGCGACAGACGCCACCTCTGGGGTCGGGGGGGCGGCGTCCACTGGGGCCCTCGGCGACGCCCTAGACCGCAGGATAGAGGCACTACTCCGCGCCTGGCACTCCACCTCGGACGTCCTCTTCTCCATCCACCCAGTAGACGGTTCCCTGCTTGTGTGGATAGTGGATTTCCTGGACGACTACCCTGGCTCCTTCCGTCAGGCCCAAGTGTCGTTCTCGGCCCGCATCCCCTCCGCCCTGCCCCTGGGGGATGCCATGACCATGTGCCCCCGCCTGGCACTCTACGGCGGCCCACCCTCGGCACCGGCACTCCTCAGGCAGCTGGCGCGCATAGAGGGAATGCAGGATGATGAGAGGTTAGCTTTGGGGTGGTTAGGTTAGGTTAGGTTTGGTTAGGTTTTGGGGTGTTTTAAGGTTTTTGGGGTGTTTTAAGGGGTTCTAATGGTGTTTTTATTGTTTTTAGGGTGTGTGTTTAGTGTGTTATTGTGTTAGTGTGTTTTATTGTGTTTTAGTGTGTTTAGTGTGTGTTTAGGAGGATTTAAAGGTGTTTTGTTATAGAAGGTTTTAGTGGGTGTTTTTAGTGTTTTAAAGGTGTGTTTAGGTTAGGTTAGGTTTTTGTGTTTTTTTTAAGTGATTTAAGGGTGTTCTTATGGTGTTTTGAGGTGTTTTAATGGTGTTTTTAGTTTTGTAAGGATGTTTTTTAGGGTCTGAAGGGTGTTCTTAGGGTATAATGGGGTTTAGGAGTTATCAAGGGTGTTTTTAGGGTTCTTAAAGGTGCTTTGTGGGTTTTAAGGGTGTTTTTAGGGTTTAAGGGTGTTTTTAGGGCTTTTAAGGGCATCTTTATGGTTTAAAGGTATGTTTAAGGGTGTTATTGGGTTTTTTAAGCATGTTAGGATGTTTTAAGGGTATTTTGTTGTTATTGATGCTTATCTTAATGCATATTTTCTTCTTTTTTTCTTCTTTTTTCTTTTTCCTCCTTTCTTTCTTTTTTCTTCTTTTTATCTTTCTTTCCTTCTTTTGTATTCCTTCCTTCCTTCCTTCCTTCCTTCCTTCCTTCCTTCCTTCTTTATCATTCCTCCTCCTCCTCATGCTCTTTGTTTTTCATCTTCTTCCTCTTCTTCTTTTTCCTTTTCTTCCTCCTCCTCCTCCTCCTCCTCCTCTTCTATTTCTTTTCCTTTTCCTTTTTCTTTTTTTCCCTCCTTTTCTCCTCCTCTTCCTCTCTTCCTTCCTCCCTTATTCCTCCTCCTCCTCCTCTTCCTCCTCCTCCTCCTCCTCCAGCACCAGAGGAAGACCCAAGACACGAGCAGGCGGAGGTGACGACAAGGACTTGGGGGGCGGGGGGGCGGGGAGCAACACCCCCACCCCCACCCCCACCACCACCCTCACCACCTCCGCCCCCCCCACACTCTCTCTCTCCCCCGTCATCTCTCTCATCACCAAGCACAGCAACGGGTCGCTTAATCTGTGGCACCTCAGTGTGGCGGAGGGCTCGCGGTATACTCAGGTGAGGTGTGGGGGGTTATGGGGTGTTTTGGGGGGTTATGGGGGGTGAAAGGTGTTTTTTTGTGTGTGTGTGTGTTTTAGGGATGTTTTTTTTTCCTTTTTTTTTGTGTGTTTTGTTTTGTTTTTTTTTGTTTTTTTGTCTTTTTTGTGTTTATTTGTGTTTTGCTCTGTTTTTTTCTTTTTTTCTGTGTTTTTTTTTGTGTGTTTTAAGGGTGTGTGTTGCATTTTTATTCTTTTTTCTTTTTCCTTTTTTTTCTTCTCTTTTTGTTTTATCTTCTTTCCTTCTTTTATATTCCTTCCTTCCTTCCTTCTTTCTTTCTTTCTTTCTTTCTTTCTTTCTTTCTTTCTTCCATTCTTTCCTTCCTTTCTTCCTTCCTTCCTTCCTTCCTTCCTTTCCTTCCTTTCTTTCTTTTTTATCCTTTTTTCTTTCATTAACCTAAGCAAACGAACTAAACTAACCTAACCTAACCTTGATTTATTTTAGCAAACCACCTATCTTTCTTTTTTCTTTCCTTTTTTCTTTCTTTTCTTTCCCTAACCTAACCTAACCTAACCTAACCTAACCTAACCTAACCTAACACCCCAAACAGGTCCTCAACATCTCCCATTTTACCCGCGTGTGTGGCCATCGCTTCCAACTGAACGACATCAAGTGCCACCCCGTCCTGCCGCTGCTGCTGTCCACCTCGCACCACAACAAGAGGGAGCCGTCCCCGCCACCCTCCGCTGGCCCACCACAGTCTGCCATGGATGATACACCTCTTATATGTATTCAGGTAACGATATCTTCACTAATTTTACTAATCTAACCTAATTTTGATAACGATAATTTTAATATGTATTCAGGTAACGATAATTTTGACTAATTTTACTAACCTAACCTAACCTAATTTTAATAACGATGATTTTAATATGTATTCAGGTAACGATAATTTTCACTTTTACTAATTTTACTAACCTAACCTAACCTAATTTTAATATGTATTCAGGTAACTATAATTTTAACTTTTACTAATTTTACTAACCTAACCTAACCTAATTTTAATATGTATTCAGGTAACTATAATTTTAACTTTTACTAATTTTACTAACCTAATCTAACCTAATTTTAATATGTATTCAGGTAATGATAATTTTAACTTTTACTAATTTTACTAACCTAACCTAATTTTAATAACGATAATTTTAATATGTATTCAGGTAACGATAATTTTGACTTTTACTAACTTTACTAATCTAACCTAATTTTAATAACGATAACTTTAATCGTCAACTTATTTTAAAACGCAGGGGTTATTAATGAAATCTAACCTAACCTAACCTAACCTAACCTAACCCCAATACCTACAAAAACAACATTACTAACCTAACCTAACCTCCACCCCAATAACTCCCCAAAAAACCATCTATTCTATCTTAAATAACCCCAATAACCACAAAAAATCCACCCTAACCTAACCTAACCTCACCTCCACCCCAGGACTCCACATACCGCGACTGGTGCAGTGAACTTATACTGTGGAGGGTGGATGCTGTGGGGCCCCTCAGTCGCTCTGGGGGGGTGACGGAGCTGGCCAGAGTTAACTCCCCACATGTTTCCGCGTTCTCTAATGCTGCTTGGATACCTACTTTGCTGCCCAGGTGAGAGAGAGAGAGAGAGAGAGAGAGAGAGAGAGAGAGAGAGAGAGAGAGAGAGGGAGAGTGAGAGAGAGAGAGAGATCTTTCATATATTTCATCTTTCATATTTTTCATCTTTCATATTTTTCATCTTTCATTATTTTCATCTTTCATATTTTTCATCTTTCATTATTTTCATTTTTCATAATTATTTTCATCTTTCATAATTATTTTCATCTTTCATAATTATTTTCATCTTTCATATTTTTCATCTTTCATATTTTTCATGTTTCATATTTTTCATCTTTCATAATTATTTTTATCTTCATATTTTTCATCTTTCATATTTTTCATCTTTCATAATTATTTTCATCTTTCATAATTATTTTCATTTTTCATATTTTCATCTTTCATATTTTTCATCTTTCATATTTTTCATC
>JAHFWG010000330.1:88086-95586 GCA_020233015.1 Callinectes sapidus | reverse complement strand
GGTGTATTATTAGGCTCGACGACATCGGCGACGCCACCAATAACTGGCAGCACACGCAGTTCCTTCATGTTTTCCAGGAGGGCCTCATTCAGGGGGACACGCACTCTGCTGCTGCGGGTGGTGCTGATACTGCTGCTGGTGCGTGGTGGTGGGGAACTGGGGGGTAGTTGGGGGGGTTAAGTTTTTTTTTCTCGTTTTTTTGTTTTTTCTTTGTTTTTTTTCGTAAGGTTTTTTTTTCTCTTTTTTTGTTTTTTCTTTCTTTCATTTTTTTCGTAAGGTTTTTTTTCTCTTTTTTTGTTTTTTCTTTGTTTTTTTTCGTAAGTTTTTTTTTCTCTTTTTTTGTTTTTTCTTTGTTTTTTTTCGTAAGGTTTTTTTTTCTCTTTTTTTGTTTTTTCTTTCTTTCATTTTCTTCGTAAGTTTTTTTTTCTTTTTTTGTTTTTTCTTTCTTTCATTTTTTTCATTTTTTTCTTTTTTTTTTTCTTTCTTTCATTTTTTTCTTAATTTTTTTTTCTCTTTTTTTGTTTTTTCTTTCTTTCGTTTTTTTCGTTTCTCTTTTTATTATTTTTGTATATATATCTTTTCTCGTTTTTTTTTTTTATGTCTCTATATAGAAATAGTTAATGATTCTCTTTTTTTCCTATGGATTATCATCTTTTTATTTATTTTTCTATTAATTATCAACTTTTTATTCATTTACCTCCATTTTTTCCAATTTCTTTCCATATTTTCCATTAATTTTCATGTTTTTCTTATTTTTCCCATTAATTTTCATCTTTTCATTCATTCACTTCTATTTTTTCCTTATTTTTCCATTAATTTCCATGTTTTTCTTATTTTTCCCATTAATTTTCATCTTTTCATTCATTCACTCACTTCTATTTTTTCCTTATTTTTCCATTAGTTTTTCATGTTTTTTCTTATTTTTCTCATTAATCATTATCTTTTCATTCATTTACCTCCATTTTTTTATTCTCTTCCATTTTTTTGCAACTTTTTTCTCATTTTCTCCATTAATATCCATATTTTATTTATTTTCCCCATTAATCCTCATCTTTTTATTCATCAACCCCTAATGCACTTATCTTTTTTTCATTTATCTTTTTTTATTTTATTTTTCAATCACCTTTTTAGTTTATTTTATGTTTACGTTAGGTTAGGAATGAACGAATAAATATAATATCCATTTTATTTATTTATTTGATATTTTTTACCCCATTATTTCTCATTTATTTATTTATTTATTTATTTACCTCAATTTCTCGGCAGGTAAGGTACGACCAGCGACCTTATTTGACCCCAGCCACGCCCCAATGGTTGACCTCCACTCCCTGGCCAAGTTCGAGGAGCCCTTCTACATAACCCTGCTGGAAAAGACCTCGGCCGGCTCGGTGTGTGTGCGTTTGAGTGCGTTTGAGTGCGTTTTTTTTTTTTTTTTGGTTTTTGTTGTGTGTGTGTTTTTTCATGTTTTTTTGTTTTATATTTTTCATTTCTGTTTTTTTTCTTTGTGTTTTGTTTGTTTTTTCAATTTTTAGCTGTGTGTGCGTTTGTTTGTGTGCGTTTTTTTTCTGTGTGTGTGTGTGTGTGTGTGTGTTATCTCTCTTTCTTCTGTTTGTTTTTTTTCTTCCTTTTTTTTTTTGTGTGTGTGTGTGTGTTTTATTTGCTTTCTCATCTTTTAACTGTGTGTGTGTGTGTTTGAGTGTGTGTGTGTGCGTTTGTGTTTGTGTGTGTTTTCATCTTTTTTTCTTCTATCTCTTTCCTTTCTTCGTTTTTCTTAGTTTGTTTTGTTTGTTTTTTCAATTTTTAACTGTGTGTGTGTGTGTGTGTGTGTTTGTGTGTGTTTGTGTGCATTTGAGTGTGTTTGTGTGTGTGTGTGTGTGTGTGTGTGTGTGTGTGTTTTCATCTTTTTTTCTTCTTCTTTCTTGACTTAATTTATTTTGGGTATTTCTTATCTTATTGTGTTTATTTTCTTGTGTTATTGTGTTATTATTCTCTCTCTCTCTCTCTCTCTCTCTCTATCTTTTTCTTTCTCTATTTTCATTATCTTCTCTCTCTCTCTCTATTCACCCATTTATTATTATCTCCTAACCTAATCTAATACAATAACTCCCTCTCTCTCTCTCTCTCTCTCTCTTTATTTATTTATCAACCTCTCTCTTTATTCTCTCTCTCTTTCTCTATCTTTTTTTTCCTCTATTTTCATTATCTTTTTCTCTATATATTCATCTATTTATTATTATATTCTTTTTTATTTTTTTATTTTTTTTTATTTTTATTATATTTTCTAATTTTATATGGTAACCTAACCTAATCTAATACAATATTTCTCTCTCTTCCCCCCCCACCCCCCCACTCCTCCTCCTCCTCCTCCTCCTCTTCCACCTCCTCATTTTCTTCCTCTTCCTTCTCATCTTTACAATCTCTCCTCCTCCTCTTCCACCTCCTTCCTCTTCCTCTTCTTCCTCCTCCTCCTTACAATCTCCTCCTCCTCCTCCTCCTCCTCCTCCTCCTTATTCATACTATCCTTCAAATATTATTCTTATTCTTTCCTCCTCCTCCTCCTCCTCCTCTCTCTCTCTCTCTCCCCCCCCCGCCCCCCCCATGCCGCACCCCATACCCCCAGACCATGCACGTGTGGCGGCTGGTGATAGCTTCGGAGACTCAGGGGGGCCGCGACGCACCCCTGGGGGAGGCGGCCAGCCACTCCTCAGGCCGCAGCACCCCCACCGCCGCGGCCCCCCCCACTGGCGAGGCGATGGGGGGTTCGGTCGATGCCTCACCTATTGCTATTACCACCACTAAGGTAGGGGGGGGGAGGGGGGAGGGAGAGAGAGAGAGGGAGAGAGAGAGATTGTGTATGTGTGTGTGTGTGTTTTGTATCCATTAATGAGAGAGAGAGTGTGTGTGTGTTTTTTCATGTATTAATGAGAGAGAGAGAGAGAGAGAGAGAGAGAGATTGTGTATGTGTGTGAGTTTTGTATCCATTAATAGGAGAGAGAGAGTGTGTGTGTGTGTGTGTGTGTGTCATCCATTAATAAGAGAGAGAGAGAGAGAGTGCGTGTGTTTTTTCATCTATCAATAAGAGAGGGAGAGAGAGAGAGAGAGAGTATGTGTTTTTTTCATCCATTAATAAGAGAGAGAAAGAGAGAGAGAGAGAGTGTGTACGTGTCTGTGTGTGTGTGTGTGTGTGTGTATGTGTGTGTTTCATTGATTAATTAGAGAGAGAGAGAGAGAGAGAGAGAGAGAATCAAATTAAAAGAAATATATAACAAATATGTACAATTAGATATTATTACTATCATTAACCAAATCTAACCTAACCTAACCTTACTTAACAAAAACAAAACAAAACAAAACAAAACAAAATTAAACAAAAATTAAACAACAAAAAACCTAACCTAACCAAAACAAAACAAAAAAATATTAAGCAAAAAAGAACAAAACCTAACCTAACCTTACTTAAATAAAACAAAACAATCAAAACAAAAATTAAACAAAAAAAACAACCTAAACTAACCAAAAAAATATAAAATAAAATAAAATAGAATAAGAAAATAAATGATAAAAAACTGAACCTAACCTAACCTAACCTAACCAAAACAAAACATAACAAAACAAAACAAAAATTAAACAAAAAAACAAAACCTAACCTAACCAAATTAAAACAAAACAAAACAAAGTAAAACAAAACAAAAATAAAACAAAAAAAACCTAAACTAACCTAACTTAACAAAAAACAAAAAAAACCTAACCTAACCTAACCTAACCTAACCTAACCAAACCCCACAGGTATGCGAACAGAGCCTCCCGTTACCCCCCGGCGTCAGCATTTTACACGCCTCACCCGCAGCGGGCCACCTCAGCTCTGCGTCCATTCACCCAGCCTGCTACGCACCCTATATATTAGTGACAGCCTGCTCTGACAACACCATTAGATTTTGGGGGTGCAGGCTGGCGGGTGGTGGTGGCGGTGGTGTGAGGCTGTCGTGGCAGGAGTGGGGTATGGTGAGCTGTGGTGGGGAAAGTGCCATTAGGGTGCCAGGTAGGTGTTTGTGGTGTTGTGGTGTTGTGTTTGTGTTTTTGTTGTGGTTTTTAATTTTGTGTTTGTGTATTTTTTGTGGTTTTGTAAATTGTGTGTGTGTTTGAATATAATGTTTTTTTCCTATAATGTTCTAGTAATATTGAAGAAAGAAAGTGATATGCTATTAATTTCTTCTTCCTCCTCCTCCTCCTCCTCCTCCTCCTCTTCCCCCCTCCTCCTATTTATTCTTGCTTTCCTTCAAATCATCATCTTATTATTATCTCCTCCTCTTCCTCCTCCTCTCTTTTTCTCTTTCCTACTCTTCCACAAACAATAACTCCATTTTTCCTCCTCCTCCTCCTCCACCTCCTCATTTCCTTCCTCTTCTTCCTCCTCCTCCTTTTACAATCTTCCCTCCTTATCATCATTTTCCTCCTCCTCCTCCTCCTCCTCCTCCTCCACCTCCTCCACCTCCTCCACCTCAGGGCTGCCACTCCACGTCAGCGCAGCCTACAGTGGTCGCATTGCCTGTGCCTATCAGACCCCAGGACAGAACACGCACACCACCGCTAATAGTGATGGTTCCATGGAATTCTCTTGTACTTTGGCTATTTATGAGTGTGAAAGTACTGGAGGTGAGTGGGTGTGTGTGCGTGTGTGTGTGTGTGTGTGTGTGTGTGTGTGTGTTTTTATTTCCTTTCAGTTCTGGGGTGTTTTGATGGTTGTGTTTTTTTATTTGTCGTATTTCTACAGTTTTGGAATCCTATTTAAAAAGGTTTATTTATTTATTTATTTATTTATTTATCTATTTCAGTACTGGGAGGCATTTTTATATTTATTCAGCTTATTATTTGTGGCTTTTCTATAGGTTAAAATAATGTAGAGTGTGGCCATTAATGTTGTTGTTGTCACCTCCACACACCCTTCCTAATGGCAATAAAAGCGTCTAATCACACCCAAAACTCAAAGTCAAAATGTGTCACCCAGTAGTAGTAGTAGTAGTAGTAGTAGTGAAGGGGTTAAAATAGTAGAGTGTGGCCATTAATGTTGTTGTTGTTGTCACCTCCACACACACACCCTTCCTAATGGCAATAAAAGCGTCTAATTACACCCAAAACTCAAGGTCAAAATGTGTCACCCACCCAGTAGTAGTAGTAGTAGTAGTAGTAGTGAAGGGGTTAAAATAGTAGAGTGTGGCCATTAATGTTGTTGTTGTTGTCACCTCCACACACACACCCTTCCTAATGGCAATAAAAGCGTCTAATTACACCCAAAACTCAAGGTCAAAATGTGTCACCCAGTACTGAAGAGGTTAAATATACAATACTTATAATACCATCACCTTATATATGTGACCTTGCCTGACCTAACCTCTCCCTCTCTCTCTCTCTTAGGTTCACAGTGGGTGCTGGAGGACAAGTTTGACCTTCATGACACAGTGACCCAGCCTGGTGACCCCTGCCTCAGTGATATTGACCTGGGATACTTGTCCAGGGTAAGAGAGAGAGAGAGAGAGAGAGAGAGAGAATCAACACTGACAAATAATATAACTAGTATGAATTTAAAAAAACTAAAAAATACCCCCAAAAATATATAACTAAAAAATAAACAAAATAAGTTAAGAAATACCCTAAAAATATACAATAACAAAAAATAAACAAAAGTTACAAAATACCCCCAAAATATACAAAAACACAAAAAATTAAACAAAATAAATTAGGAAATACCCTCCCAAAAATATACAATAACCCATTCAAAAATTCCATGTATTTCTGTATGTCCCTTAAAAATCCTATTAAAAATGTCAAAAACCCATTAAAAAAGTAAAAAAACATTAAAAAAATCAGAAACCCATTAAAAAAAACCATGCATTTCTGTATATCTCTTAAAAAACCCATTAAAAAAGTCAATAACCCATAAAAAAAATATAAAAAAACATTAAAAAAATTAAAAACCCATTAAAAAGTCCATGTATTTCTGTATATCCCTTAAAAAAAAACATTAAAAAAATAAAAAAACCATTAAAAAGTTAAAAACCCATTAAAAGTCAATAACCCATTAAAAAATCAAGAACCCATTAAAAAATAAAAAAAAACATTAAAAAATAAAAAAAACCCATTAAAAACTCAAAAACCCATTAAAAAGTCCATGTATTTCTGTATAACCCCTAAAAACCCATTAAACATACAAAACCCCATTAAAAAAGTAAAAAACCCATTAAACATACAAAAACCCATTAAAAATCCGTGTCTTTCTGTGTATCCCTTAAGAAACATTAAAAAAGTCGAAACCCATTAAAAAGTCAATAACCCATTAAAAAAGTAAAGAACCCATTAAAAAATTTAAAAAAACATTAAAAAAGTAAAAAACCATAAAAAAATCAAAACCCCATTAAAAAAGTAAAAAACCCATTAAACATACAAAAACCCATTAAAAAGTCGTGTCTTTCTGTATAACCCCTAAAAACCCATAAAACATACAAAAACCCATTAAAATTTTCGTGTTTCTGTGTGTCCCATAGATGGCAGCCCAGGGTCGCTCCACCACCACCAAGCTGACCTCCACCTTCAGTGCCGAGGACCTGTGCCCCACCTCTCCACTTTTCTCCGCTGACGCACTCCACTCCGTCAATAGTGAGAGCGAGAGGGAGAGAGAGAGAGAGAGAGAGAGAGAGAGAGAGAGAGAGAGAGAGAGAGAGAGAGAGAGAGCAGAGAGAGCAGAATAACAACCCAAAATACGTTACGACAGAATATAGAAAATACGGAAAAACTATAATAAAAATAAGATATAAGAGAGGGGAAGATTCATAGAAGAGGTATAAAAAAAAAGAGGAAAAAATAAAAGAAAGATCAAGAAAACTGAAATAAAAGCCACAATACGCAAGTCAAAGAAGAAAATATGAGAAAAACACTGAAATATCGAGAGAAAGAGAGAGAGAGAGAGAGAGAGTGAGTTCTGTTGTCAGTGAAATATAAAGCTTAAACCCACCATATAAGGAAATGAAGGACACTATTTAAAAACAAGAGGGACAGTGTGGAGTTTAAATGTTATACTTTCAACTCCCATTCCTTCGGCTATTAGTGAGCTTAAATCAGGCTGACGCGGGCATAAATCTTGATCTTTGCTCTTAATGGGTCAGTTTGCTTAAAAATTATTCAGAATGTAGTCCTTGTAATGGCGAGGCGGTGGTTAATGACAGGAGGGGGAGGAGGCAGGCGTGCTGTCATTAAAAGATAAAGTGCTGTATTATTTTTAAGCATAAACTCAACGCAAGTATGTTCGTATTTTTTTCAATATTAGCCATGAAGTGTGTGTGTGTGTGTGTGTGTGTGTGTGTGTGTGTGAGCGTGCATGAGGTAAACATCAACAAATCTACGTAATGTGCCTTGCAATTTTAAAGTTTGCAATTCCTAAAAATGGACACTTGCTAAGGAGATTAAGCAAAGAAGTGGAAAAAAGAAGAAATGTTTACGAGAGTGGCA
>JAHFWG010000330.1:29633-35407 GCA_020233015.1 Callinectes sapidus | reverse complement strand
TTTTTTTTGTGTGTCTCTCTCTCTCTCTCTCTCTCTCTCTCTCTCTCTCTCTCTCTCTCTCTCTCTCTCTCTCTCTCTCTCTCTCTCTCTCTCTCTGCACTAATCTTTTAATCTATAACCTGCAATGCATCAATATAATCCACTTCATTCTAATACTTTTGACTCACACTGTATCCAATAGCCACATCTAAAAATTACATACATAAAAACACCTTAAACATACCCTAACCCAGTGGTTCTCAAAGTGGGCGGTACCCCCCTCCCCCCTGGGGGCGGTGAAACGATCTTGAATAGATGAACGGTGAAGCAGTAGGGGGGCGGTAGGGTGGCATCAGGAGCAGCTAATATTTAAGTTTGTTTTTACAAAACCTAAATGACATAATACATCATGTCCTGACAGGTTGTTTTTGTTTATCCTTCTCCACGGACTACCACTTTTGTCACAGCGATAAAGGCAGAAAACGATCCTGTGTGCTGCAACAACACCACACATTCACACCATCGTTACAATAGCTTTACTTTGTTACGGAGTTCCAAGTCCAAGTCATAGACAGGTCCAAATGTCTGCTTGACATTTCTACACAACGTGTACATGACGTGACGCACGCCGCCACGTCAGATCAGAGTCAAAGAGAGAGAGAGCCTTTGTTTATAATTTGAAACCTAACAAAGAAAGGAAATGTGCATTTTCCTTTGTTTTCAGTTTGAAGCATAACAAATATGGAATACGTGTATCTGCCTGTGTTTTCAATTTGAAAAAAAGAATATATATATATTAAGTTTGTGTTCGCCTGTGTGTGTGTGTGAGGGGAGCACTAGGAATTCACCTGTTAGCCAAGGGGGCGTTAGCCTGTAAAAGCCTGAGAACCACTGCCCTAACCTAACCTAACCTAACATAACTTTACTTAACATCTCCCCCCCATACAGCGTTCAGTGACAGAAGTGCACTGGAGCCGTTGCCAGGAGAGGAAGGCCCAGCTGGGGGGGTGGGTGGTGTGGGTGGAGCAGAACACACCCCACTGGCCCCCTCCACACCAGGACCCAGCGAGCCATCCACACTACATGAGATTCTACAGCAGGAGAAGATAGAATTTGAGGAGAAGATGGAGAGAGCAGCCAGGAGGAAACGATGGCTGTTAGGTGTGTGTTTTTCATGTTTTTCCTGTTTTTTTATTTATTTTTATTTTTAGGGAGGGAGTAAATGACTGAGAGTTAAAAATGATGAAATAAGTACACTAGTTTGCCATTTCCCATTTAGGTTTGTAAGAATTGTCCCAAACTACTTCAATAATGGGGCATGTTTTTATTTTGTGTTTTGGGTGTAATTAGATGCTTTTATTGCCATTAGGAAGGGTGTGTGGAGGTGACAACAACAACATTAATGGCCACACTCTACACTATTTTAAGACCCACAGGAGTTTCTGATTTATATTTTTTCATATATATACTTCTAAAAACAATTAATTCTTCCCCCTTAGCCAACCAGCAGCTCCTCCGCACCTTCCTGAGCTACTGTTCCCTGCACGGCTCCAGTGGGGGTGGTCTGGCCAGCGTGAGGATGGAGCTGATACTACTCCTTCAGGAACTACAGCAGGAGAGCAGCAAACAGCAGCTCCTCTCTCCCCTGCCCTTCCCCACCACCCTGCCGCTGCTGTCCGCCTCCATCGCCTCTAATAAGACGGTGGTTTCGGATCCTGTTAGACATTTGCAGGTGTGTTATGGGGTGTGTTTGGGGGTGATTTTGGGGTGATTTTGGGGTGATTTGAGGGGTGTGTGTGGGGGGTATATTTGAAGATTTTGGGATTTATTTGGGGTGTTAAGGGGTCTGTGTGTAGGGGGGCATTTTTGAGGGTTTTGGGGTGAATTGGGGTTTATTTGGGGGGTGTGTGGGGGGTATATTTGAAGGTTTTTGGGGTGAATTGGGGTTTATTTGGGGTGTGTATGGGGGTGATTTTTAAGTTTTTTTGGGTGAATTGGGGTTTATTTGGGTGTGTGTGTATTGGGGTGTTTTTGAGGGGTTTTGGGGTGAACTGGAGTTAAGGTGTGTGTGTGGGGGGCATATTTGAAGGGATTTTTTGGGGTGATTTGGGGTTTATTTGGGGTGTTATGCGGTGTCTGTGTGTGGGGGTATTTTTGAAGGTTTTGGGGTGATTTGGCGTGTATGGGGGTGATTTTTGAGGGTTTTGGGGTGAACTGGGGTTTATTTGGGGAGTTAAGGTGTGTGTGTGGGGGGTGCATATTTGAAGGGATTTTAGGGGTAGATGGGGGGTGTGGGGTGTTTTTTGAAGTTATTTAGGGGTGTATAGTTTATATAAGATATTTTTTTAAGGGTATTTTGGGGTAGCAAGTTTATTTAGGGTATTATGGGGGTATGTTTAACGCACCTAACCTAACCTAACCTAACCTAACCCCACAGGCCGGCACACACGACTTGCTGCAGACGTTAGTAGACACGCGGGGGCTGGAACGGCCTAGTGCTGTGGTGCTGTGTCAGGCCGCTGTGCTGAGGAACCTGGCCGCTGCCCTCTCTGCCTGCATCTATCAGTCCTTGTGTGACTCCGAGACCTTCACTGTTAAGACGCAGCACAGGTTAGAGAGAGAGAGAGAGAGAGAGAGAGAGAGAGAGAGAGAGAGAGAGAGAGAGAGTGAGTGAGTGCTAAGCGGCAAAACAAGGAAAGCAAGAAATAAACAAACGAACAAATAAAAAACACACACAAGCCCATACAAAATAAATAAATAGATAATGAAAATATGAATAAATAAATAAAAAAATGTGCCAAAAAATTTACAAATCATACTGAGAGAGAGAGAGAGAGAGAGAGAGAGAGAGAGAGAGAGATGTAGCCTATACTAAATCTAACCTTAATGAATTAGTTACTAGTTTGTTATATATAAAAGAAAAAGAGAGAGAGAGAGAGAAGAATAATGTGAAAGAAAGAAAGTAAAAGAAGAATAGAGAGAGAAAGCGAAGGAAGGAGAACGAGGAAAAGAGAATAATATGCAAGGAAGGAAAGAGAAAGAGAGAGAGAGAGAAGAATGTGAAAGAAAGAAAGCGAAAGAGGAAAAGAGAATAATGCACAAGGAAGAGAGAAAGAAAGAGAGATAGAGATAGAATAATATGAACGAAACCTAACCTAACCTAACCTAATTTACCCCCCAGAGTGGCAGCATTGGGAGTGGACATTCAGCACCTGAGTGTGGCCCATAGAGAGAGTCACCTGGTGGGGCGGGAGACAAGACACACTGCGGCAGGAGAGGAGGAGAGTCTGGCCGTGTGTACCCCCCCTGCGAAGTGGCCAGGTAACACGCGCACACACACACGCACACACACACACGCACACACACACAGACAGATAACGTAACTAACTATTCTTTTAGGGTGTTTAGGGGTGATTTTTGAGGGTTTTTGGGGTAGGTTGGGGTTTGAATGGGGTGGTTTTTTGAAGGAAGATAGATAATGTAACCTAACCTAATCTAACCTAACCTAATCTCCTGCTAAGTGGCCAGGTGACAGACAGACAGACAGACAGATAGACAAACAGACAGATAGGTAACATAAGACACCCCATAGTTGAGCCTGTTACTTACACAAAAAACACACAAACAAAAACACGCACAAAAAAACGCAAAAAAAACACAACCTAACCTAATTTCTCACCCCAAACCAGGCATCACTTCTCTACTCACACTCCTGGCCAGAGAATACAATAAAAACACCCCATAGTTAAATTCCTTACACAAAAAAAAACACCCACAAAACCAAAAAAACACAAAAAAACACAACCTAACCTAATTTCTCACCCCAAACCAGGCGTCACCTCTCTACTCACACTCCTGGCAAGAAAACACAATAAAAACACCCCATAGTTAAACCTGATACAAAAAAAAACACACCCAAAACAAAAAAAACACAACCTAACCTAATTTCCCACCCCAAACCAGGCGTCACCTCACTACTCGCACTCCTGGGCAAAGAACACAATAAAAACACCCCATAGTTAAACCTCTTACACAAAATACACACACAAAACAAAAAAAAACACAAAAACACACAACCTAACCTAATTTCCCACCCCAAACCAGGCGTCACTTCACTACTCGCACTCCTGGCAAGAGAACACAATAAAAACACCGCATAGTTAAATTTCTTACACATAAAACACACAAAAACACCCACAAAACAAAAAAAACACAACCTAACCTAATTTCCCACCCCAAACCAGGCGTCACCTCTCTACTCACACTCCTGGCAAGAGAACACAATAAAAACACCCCATAGTCGAATTTCTTACTCAAAAAACACACACAAAACAAAAAAAAACACAAAAACACACAACCTAACCTAATTTCCCACCCCAAACCAGGCGTCACCTCTCTACTCACACTCCTGACAAGAAAACATGATAAAAACACCCCATAGTTAAATTTCTTACACATAAAACACCCACAAAACAAAAAAACACACACAAAACAAAAAAACACACAACCTAACCTAATTTCTCACCCCAAACCAGGCGTCACTTCACTACTCGCACTCCTGGCTAGAGAACGCGACGAGGACACCCCAAAGCTGAGCCTACTGCTGTGCGAGGCGTTTGTGGCGGTGTACCTCAGTCTGCTGGTGCACGGTTTGGCCGCCAGCGATGCCTATGTTCTGTACCGTCTTGTAGCGCGGCCCATTAGTGACAGAGACTGGGCTACCTTGTTTGGGGGAGGCGTGAAAAAGCAGCTTAAGGTCATCACTGCCAATGTCCTGCCGGTAAGTGGTGTTGTGGTGGTGGTGGTGACTTATAAATAGGGTAGTAGTAGTTTTTGGGTGTGTTTTGGATGTTTTGAGGGTTTTAAGGATGGTTTTTGTGTGTTTTTGTGTGTTTTTTGTGTGTTTTGGTGTTGTTGCTCATGAAGAAGGTGAGGTTAGGTTAGGTTAGGGGTGTTTTTTGGGGGTATATTGGGGTGTTTTTTGTGGGGGGCGTTAAGGATGTTTTTTTGGGGTGTTTCGGGGTGTGTTTTGAGGTGTTTTTGGTATGAGATGAGATGATTGCATTGTGTGGGTGTGTATTGGTAGTATTTAAGAGCATTTCAGAGCATTTTTTGAGTATCAGCTGGTGGTGACTTGTAAGGGGGGGTAAATGTGACATAAAATACACAAAGACAATCTATTATTTTATTTAGGGATGAAGAGAGAGAGAGAGAGAGAGAAGAGGTTGTTTGATAGTTATGTGGCTGTTAAGGTTATTGCTGTTAATGTGGTGGTGGTGGTGGTGGTGGTGTTGTAGTAGTGGTGGTGGTGGTGGTAGGGAAGGTGTTGACTTATGAAGATGATGATAGAAAGTGAAAGAAAGGAGGAAAAGAAGAATAGGGAAAGAAAGAGAAGGAAAGGAGGAAGAGAAGGAAGGAGAAAGAAAAAGAGAATAATATGCAAGGAAGAAGGAAGAGAAAGAGAGAGAGAATAATAATGTGAAAGAAAAAAGGAAGAGAAGGAAGGAGAAGAGAAAAAGAGAGAGAATAATGTGAAAGAAAGGAGGAAGAGAAGGAAGGAGAAAGAGAGAGAGAGAAAAAAATGCCAAAGAAAGGAGAAAGAGAAATAGAACGATGTTTGTAGAAAAACATAAAACAAAAAAACATGAATAAAGGAGGAAAGAGAAAATGCAAACAAACAAAGAAAGAGAGAAAGAACGTTATGTATGTTAGATTTCTTTTATTCATTCTTTTTTTCTCCTTTTTTCATTCCATTTTGACATTTCCTCATTCTTAAGCCTCACAATCTTAAACAC
>JAHFWG010001040.1:10749-39174 GCA_020233015.1 Callinectes sapidus | reverse complement strand
ACACACACACTCTCTCTCTCTAACACACACTCTCTCTCTCTAACACGCACACTCTCTCTCTCTCTCTCTAACACGCACATCTCTCTCTCAAACACGCACACTCTCTCTCTCAAACACGCACATCTCTCTCTCAAACACGCACACTCTCTCTCTCAAACACGCACACTCTCTCTCTCAAACACGCACTCTCTCTCTAACACGCACACTCTCTCTCTCTCAAACACGCACACTCTCTCTCTCTCTCTAACATGCACACTCTCTCTCTCTAACACGCACTCTCTCTCTCACTCACTCACACTCTCTCTCTCTCTCTCTCTCTCCCAGGGGATCCCGCCTCCCACTCAACGGACATCAAGTGGAAAGACGGACACAATCTATTACACAGGTTTCGCCAGCGCACGCAGCAGCAGCAGCAGCAGCAGCCGGGTGTGGGGGAGCGGGGGGCGGCTGGGACAAGAAAGAGGCCACTGGAGCTGAGGTCTTTCTTCTCCTGGTTCTGCGATCACGGTGACCCCTCGGCTGATGAGATTGCTGAGGTGAGGTCATAGGTCAGGTCAGGTTAGGTTAGGTTAGGTTAGGTCTGTGTTTTTTTATTTTTCATCTTTTTTTATTGTTTTCATTGTTTTTTCTTTCTTATCTTGTTTTTTTTTTTTTTTTTTTGGTTACTATTACAATTACAGAGATTGGTGAGGTGAGGTTAGGTTAGGTTAGGTTAGGTTAGGTCTGTGTGTTTAAAAACAAAATTTTTTATCGTGTTTTTGTTTTTTTATTTTGATTTTTTTATTGTTTTCATTGTTTTTTCTTGTGTTTCTTCTTTCTTATCATGTTTTCTTTTATACTGATGTTTTTTTTTATTGTTTTCATTGTTTTTTCTTGTTTTTTTTTTTTCTTTCATATCTTATTTTCTTAATCTTCATATTTCCACTTTTTTGTTTTGTTTTTCTTTTTACTTTTTTTTTTCTTCATTTTTTCTTACTTTGTTTTATCTTTTCATTATCTTGTTTCCAAAGTTTTCTTTCTTTTAATCTTGTTTTAATCATGCTGGGTCAGTGTCTGTCTGTCTGTCTGTCTGTTTGTCTGCCTATCACTATTATCTCTCTCTTCTTTATTTTTCCCTCATTCTCTTCTTTTCTTTGCTTCAATCTGGTTTCTTTTTCTTTTTTCCTCTCTCTTATTGTATTTCTTGTTTCTCTCTCTCTCTCTCTCTCTCTCTCTCTCTCTCTCTCTCTCTCTCTCTCTCTCTCTCTCTCTCTCTCTCTCTCTCTCTCTCTCTCTCTCTCTCTCTCCAATGAAACACTCCTTCAAAAGATAACTTGTTTATTCAATGTCAAGAAATGTGAAAATAATTTACATAATTATAAATATATTTGTAAAAAAGAATTTAGTTAAAAAGTCAACATAGAGAAAATTATCATTATTATTTTGTATTCTTAATTTATTTGTTCTTTATTGGTAGTTTCTCTCTCTCTGTCTCACCGGGAAGATAATAATAATAATAAATCTATAAAGTACCTCTCTCTCTCTCACTCTCTCACACTTACACTCTCACTCTCTCTCTCTCTCTCTCTCTCTCACAGGTTATCAAAGACGACATGTGGCCGAACCCCCTTCAGTACTTTCTTGTTCCTGACATAGAGGTGGAGAACGGGGAGGGGGAGGAGGAGGAGGAGGAGCTGGAGGAGGAGGAGGTGGATGACAATGTGGTGGTGGTGGAGGAGGAGATCGAGGAGGTGGAGGAGGAGGGCCCGGAAGATGAGGAGGAGGATGAAGAGGAGGAGGAAGATGGACAAGGAGAAGGTAGGTTGTAGTAGTAGTAGTAGTAGTATTTTTGTGAGAGGTTAGGGTAATAGTAGTAGTAGTAATAAAAGTATGTAATATTTTAAGGGAGTTTTAGTAGTAGTAGTAGTAGTAGTAGTAGAATATTGGCAGTAATAGTATTTTTGTGAGAAGTTAGGGTGATAGTAGTAGTAGTAGTAGTAGTAGTATTTTTGTGAGAGGTTAGGGTGGTAATAGTAGTAGTAAAAAAAAGTATGTAATATAATAAGAAGGTTTTAGTAGTAGTAGTAGTAGAATATTGGTAATAATAGTATTTTTGTGAGAAGTTAGGGTGATAGTAGTAGTAGTGAAGGTGGTAGACAAATCTCTTAACTGGACCACTCTCTCTCTCTCTATTGACTGAACTGCAGGAAGTGGCCTAGATAATAATAATAATGTGTTGCATTGAGTTGTACTGTGTTTAGATGTCATACTATTAAAGTGTCATTATTAACGGCTATTCTTAAGTGTGTGTGTGTGTTTCTTAGACGTTTTTCCAGTCTTAAAATCCATAGAAATAGGTGTTGTACTTAAGTCATTCTCATCACCACCTTCAGTGTCCCTGGTGATGACTACAACTAAACTACAACACCAATAATTATACTATAACACCAATAAAAAATAAAATAATAAATAGATAAACTATAGCACCAATAATAAATAATAATAAGACCAATAATAGAGGTAAAGATGAGGTGGTAAGACTAAATATTGGTCTAAAGAATAACATACAAACTTCAGAATGTGTTAATAATGTTTTGACTTTCGAGATTTGTCCAAAACCTTCACTGCTCAAAATGTCCATAAAAAGCACTGCCTGTAAAAATGATATAGTATTAGTAGCATATATAAAACTTTTACTAATTCTCTCTCTCTCTCTCTCTCTCTTTCTTTTTGCAGAGGATGGAGAAGCAGATGAGTGAAAGTTCAAGAAAAAGAGATGAAAAAGAGAGAGAGGGAGAGAAAACACCACCACCATCACTACCTACACACACACACACACACACACACACACACAGACAGACAGAGAGAGAGAGAGAGTTCACCCCCCCCCCCCATCCCTCCTCTCTCAAATACGTACACAGTGTGGTGTGTGTATGCAAAACGCGTACATGTGTGTGTGCGTGTGGTCTCGTTTCTTACGATTTTATATTACTTGCAACCATTGTGTGCGTTTGTAGGTGTGTGTGTATGTACAGGGTATGTTGGGCTGTGTGCGTGTGTGTGTGTGTGTGTGCGCGTGTGTGTGTACAAGTTTTTAATGATTTGATGTGTGTTTGTTTCTGATATCTTGGTGTTGCAAACATTAGGTTATTTTAATTAGACTCTCTCTCTCTCTCTCTCTCTCTCTCTAACTATACAATATAACTACACTCTCCCTCTCTCTCACTCCCTAACAAAACACTGCACCCTCTCCCTCTCTCTCTCTCTCTCACAGGTCACAAACACATGCACACACAGACACAGCGTCCAAACACACACACACACGCACACACAGACACATTTTCTACTGTGGCAAAGGAAGAGAGGAATAGTTAAGAGATAAAAGCAATGATGATGATGATGATGATGTATGATCCATTCCTAATAATTAAAAAGGTCTGTTTTGTTATGTGTCTTTCTTTTGTACTTCCTTCGTGTGTGTGTGTGTGTGTTGTAGAGAGAGAGAGAGAGAAGAAAATTGAGTGTGTGTGTGTTGTAGAGAGAAGAAAAACTGAATGTGTGTGTGTGTGTGTTGTAGAAAGTGAGAGAAAAATAAAGAAAGAGAGAAAAGAATAGTGTGTGTGTGTTGTAGAGAGATAAAGAAAAGGAGAATGTGTGTGTTGTAAAGAGAGAAAAAAAGAATAGAAAGAGAAAAGAATAATTGTGTTGTAGAGAGAGAAAAAAATGTATTGTAGAAAGAGAAAAGAATGATGTGTGTGTGTGTGTGATGAAGATAAAGAAAAAGTGAGTGCATGTGTGTGTGTGTTAGATGTCTATTCTAATTAGATAAAGAAAAGACAATATGCAAAGAAAGTATTACAGACATACACACATTATCTCAACCTGAAGTACAAAAGAGGAAGAGAGAGAGAGAGAAATTATAAGTAAAAAATATTTCTTATGTGTGAGTTTTAACAAAGATTCTAGTGAGGGAAAATAAAATATGTACAAATGAATGAAGAATAAGGAAAGGAAAAGGAGATGAACATTACAAAGACAAACAGAAGAAGAGGAAGAAGAATAGTGACAAGACAGAAGGAAGGAAAGGAAAGGAAGATGAACATTAAGAAAACAAACAGAAGAAGAGGAAGAAAAGTGACAAGACAGAAGGAAGGAAAAGAAAAGGAGACAAACAGAAGAAGAGGAAGAAAAGTTAGGGCAGTGACAAGACAGAAGGAAGGAAAGGAAAGGGAGAATGAACATTGAGAAGACAAACAGAAGGGCAGTGACAAGACAGAAGGAAGGAAAAGAAAAGATGAAGATTAAGACAAACAGAAGAAGAGGAAGAACAGTTAGGGCAGTGACAAGACAGAAGGAAGGAAAAGAAAAGATGAAGATTAAGACAAACAGAAGAAGAGGAAGAAAAGTGACAATACAGAAGGAAGGCTGATGCACAGGGAAGCAACACCTAAACACTCACTGATAAACACTTCTTACCAAACCTAACATTTGAGAGAACTAAAAATATGCATAAAGGAAAAAATATTTGTTCCTCTCTTCAACCTCCTCCTCCTCCTCCTCCTCTTCCTCTTCTTCCTACTACTGGTACTGGTAAAAAATAATAAAGTTTTTCATGAGTTTGTGAAATTACCTGAGATTAAGAATTGCGTACTCTCTCTCTTTCTAAAACCTGAGATTTTGACATAAACAAACTCTCTCTCTCTCTCTCTCTCTCTCTCTCTCTCACACACACACACTACAAGACGAAACCCCTTGACAAATACGCACACAAACGCACACTACATCTTGTCATAGGTGTAGGAATGGCCGCAGGAGTCACATGTGCGTTTATATTCATCCTCGTCAGGCATGTACACCTCCTCGCCATAAGTGTGTGTGTGCGTCTTGCTGGCTCGTGTGTACAGGCTGCTGCGTACATTCATTCGCAGCTCTGGGGAAGGAAGGAAGGGAGAGGAGAATTAATACACACACACACACGCACGCACATAAAAATACAAACACACACACACACACAGACCTTTCATTTTTTTGTTGTACTTCTTCAGTTTATTCTTCTGTTTTTGTTCCTCCTTCCTCTGCAGTTCCTCCTCCAGGGCCTCCTCGGACCCCCACACCTCCAGTGCTCTCTTTTCAACCTGTGTGGGGCGGCAGGGAGGGCACGGCAGGCAGGCAGGCAACGGCACAGAGAAAATAAAAGGTAAGTGTCAAGATATGGTCTGTTTGGGAAGTGAAGGAAGGAAAGAAGGAAGGAAGGAAGGAAGGAAGGAAGGAAGGAAGAAAAAAGGAATATTTGTAGAGAGAGAGAGAGAGAGAGAGAGAGAGAGAAAACTAGGGTTGTCATGACACACACACACACACACACACAGAGGAATGGTAAATGGTACGACGGAGAGCATATTTTGTACTTAGGTCACAAGGAAAGAAGACACAGCAAGAAATAAAAGGAAGACAATAGAAGAAGAGATATTAAGAAGCACAGTGGCACAACCTCTTCATTCAAACACCCTTTCACTCAACACTTCCCAATCCAAACACGAATAAATTTTAACCTCCAATCCAAACGCGGCCTCTCAATTCAAACACAAACACACGTGGCGGCCGACGCTGCTGCCTTCCCACCTGTCAGCCGGTGTCGCTTGCACTTCTCCGCCGTGAACACCTCTCTCTCTCTCTCTCTCTCTCTCTCTCTCTCTCTCTCTCTATTGCGACTCAGGAACAGCTATCAAGTCACTCTGGCCGCTATAAGTTGCCTGGGTTATATTTCACACTTTAAACAACCAATGAAGAATGAATTGTTAAATATCATTGTCATTTGCAAACACTACGATAATACAATAATTTGCAGTTTTGTACAATAATTTATACTTTTCTTGAAATAATTCCTGTTGGAAATGATGCTGCGAGGATATATTCTACTTGTTAAGAGAGAGAGAGAGAGAGAGAGAGAGAGAGAGAGAGAGAGAGAGAGGGTGGGGGAGGGAGGGCAGAAAGATTAGATGAAGAAAGTAACAGAAACAAGACCACACCAGATTAACACACACACACACACACAAACCTAACCTAACCTAACCTGCAGCTTAAGGTAGAGTTTCATGTCACCCCAAGCCGAGTTATGTGGATTGGCGCGGACGATGTACTTCAGTGGGGGTTCTCTCTTGTCTAAATCCACATCCTTCAGCAGGTACTCTTGGCGTGCGTCTGTGCGGGTGATCAGGGCGTGTGCCTCCCCCGAATCCCTGGGGAGTGTGGGTGTGTGTGTCGGGTTAGTGTGTTAGGTTAGGTGGCCACAAAAAAGAGGAAATAAATGAGTATATAATGTGGAGATATTTAGGGAGTGAAATGAATTGAAAAGTGCTTTGAAATACAATAATAAGATAAGAGGAGATAAGATAAGAGGAAATTAATGACTATATAATGTGGGGGGGATATTCAGGGAGTAAAAATTAATTGAAAAATGCTTCTAAATATTGCATAATGGAAAAATAATGTTAGTCTCTTCCTTGTACCTCCTCCTCCTCCTCCTCCTCCTCCTCCTCTTTCTCTTACTGTTACTCCTCCATTTTGCAACTACATTGTAACAAGACAGGTGTAAAAATTAATAATAAGTTTTTTTAGGAGTTTGTGAAAATACCTGAGATTAAGAACTGTGTAAAATAATGTGTGTGTGTGTGTGTGTGTGTAAGTGTGTAATTGTCTTATAACAAAAAACTAAAACCAACCAAAAATAAAACACTACTACTACTATATACAACACCAAAGCTAACACCACCACCACCACCACCACCACCACCGCCACCACCACCACCACACCTGCACGGGTCACAAACAGGGTGGTCGAAGTGGTCCAGGAGGAAGGAAGAAGTGAATATTATCTTGCAGCTTCCACACACTGGCCTGTCCTCCACATCCACGAACGGAGCAGGGTCTGTCACTATCTGCATCTGTGTGGAGTGGGTGGAGGGGTGGTTAGACAGACAGACAGACAGATAGACAGACAGACAGACAGACAGAGAGAGAGAAATATAAAGCTAGATTAAGGTGAAACTAAAAGAGAGAAGAAGGAGGGAAGGAAGGAAGGAAGGAAGGAAGAGGAAGAGGAAGAGGAAGAGAAAGAGAAAGAAAGAAATATTATGATGAAACTAAAAGAGAGAAGAAAGAAGGAAGGAAGAAAGAAAGAAAGAAAGAAAAAGAAGGAAAAAAGGAAAGAAAGAAAGAAATATGATGATGATGAAACAAACAGGGAAAATTCATTGATCTCAAACAAGAATAAGACAAAAAAAAATGAACAAGAACACAAAAGAATTAAAAAAGAGAGGAAACAAAACACACACACACAAAAAAGCACAAAGACAAAAGAAGAAAAAAAAGAGAAAGAAACACACACAAAAAAAATTAAAATAAAGAAGAAGGAAGACAATCAAAACAAACAAAACAAACAAACAAAGACAAAAGAAGAAAAAAAGAGAAGGAAACACACACACAAAAAACAAAAAACAAAACAAAGAAGAAGGAAGACAATCAAAACAAACAAAAAAACAAACAAGCAAAGACAAAAGAAGAAAAAAAGAGAAGGAAACAAAACAAAAAAAACAACAAAACAAAGAAGAAGGAAGACAATCAAAACAAACAAAACAAACAAAGACAAAAGAAGAAAAAAAGAGAAGGAAACACACACACACAAAAAAAAGAAGGAAGACAATCAAAACAAACAATCAAAACAAACACAAACAAAGACAGAATACTTACCGCAGCCAACATATCGTCCTTGCTGACTCCTCCACCTCCACTCTCCTCCTCCTCAATGAAGAATCCACCCCCAGAGTCCACCATCTTCGTGTTGTTTATCCGAATCACCTTTTTCTCCTCCACCCTCTGCCTGTAGTAGTAGTAGTAGTAGTAGTAGTAGTAGTAGTAGTAGTAGTAGTAGTAGTAGTAGTAGTAGTAGTAGTAGTAGGAATATGTTTAATTAGGATTCTCTTTCTCTCTCTCTCTACACACACACACATTATTATGCTCTTTCTCTCTCTCTCTCTCTCTCTCTCAAATTCTTTCTCTATAATATAACCACTGCCAATAAACTAACTCTCTCTCTCTCTCTCTCTCTCTCTCTCTCTCTCTCTCTCACCTCTCAGCCATATAGTAAGGGTTGCTCTTGTTGGCTTTCTCTCTTCTTCTCACTAAAGCTAATTGTCGCTTCTGTTCAATCATGGCTTTCTGTGCGGGAGTTAGCTTTACTTTCTTTCTCTCTCTCTCTTCCATCTCCAGCTGTATCTCTTCCTCTCGCTCAATCTCCAGCTGTATCTCTTCCTCTCGCTCAATCTCTCGCTCTAATTCTTGGTCGATCTCTGCCTGTGATTTGGCATGGTTTGTATCTTGCTTGTTTTCTTCTTTTTCTTTTTCTCCTTTCTTCTCTTCTTCCTCTTCCTTCTTCTTAGTTTCTTTTCCTATCTTCCCTATTGGTCCTCTTCTTCTTCCTCTTTGGACTTTCTTAGTTTCCTTCTCTTCCTCCTCCTCCTCAGGTTCCTCCTTCATCTTCTTTACTTCTCTTCGTCTTCCTCTTCCTCTTCTGACTTCTTCAATTTCCTCTTCTTCCTCAATCTTCCTAACTCTTCTTCCTTGCCCTCTTCCTCTTCCATCTTCCTTTCTTTGTCCTTCATCCTCCTCCTTACTTTCCTTCACTCCTCTTCCTCTCCTGTTCTGCGTTTTTTTGGCATTTGGGACCACTGGAGGTGCTTTGTGGGTTTGGGTGGGGTGTTGTGGGGTATCTGGTGGTGGGGGGTGTTGGGGGGAAGGGGGGCCATCACTGTCCGAGTCTGAATCATCAAATATGCTACGTTTTCTTTGAGCTGTGGCTGACATTATTAGTTTGTTGATGTTTCTAGTTTTATTTCATTGTCTTGTGTTGTTTGTACTTGTTTTGATTTGTTTTGTTTCTTGTTATCTTTCAATTCTTCACTTTCTTCTATTTTTTCCTTTGAATTCTCCTTCTCTTCTTCTATTTCTTGTTCCTCTTCCTTTTCTTTTTCTTTTTGTATATGATTCCTTTTAATTCTCCTCTTTTTTCTCTTTCCTGTATCTTTCTTTTCTTATTCCAACCCTTCCTTCATTTTCTTTGCTTTATTAATTCAAATCTTCTTTCTCCTCTTCTCTGCTTTTTGTCATTGCTGTGGGTAAAGAAGAGTTGATTATCAGTGGGCTATGTAATAATGACACCTCTTTAATTAACTGTTGAACAAAAACATTATTCTTCCCATTACAATTTTCTCTCTCAGTAAAGATTCATTCCCTACACCTTTTACTCTTGACTTGTTAGGTTAGATTAGATTAGGTTAGGTTAGGTTAGGTTTCTGCCATTATTAGGTGTACTATAAGCTTGCCCCATAATTTCTCTTCTTTACAGCACAGCCACCCACCCTTCTACATGAGCTGTATTAAGAGTACCTGCCTCGGCTGTACTGAAAAGACTAACTTAAAACTCAAAAGATATATAAAACAAAACTATCAAACCATTCTTCTGCTGGCGTCTTGGATATCTGTCTGTGGTGGTGGTGGTGGTGGTGCCTATCTGCTGCTGCTGCTGCCCGACACACACACACACACACACACACAGCAGGTAACAACACACTATACCAAGAAGAGCGCCTCACACACACACACACACATCCCACACACGCAATGCACAACACACACGCAATACACAACACACACGCAATGCACAACACACACGCAATGCACAACACACACGCAATGCACAACATACACGCAATGCACAACACACACGCAATACACAACACACACGCAATGCACAACACACACGCAATACACAACATACACGCAATACACAACACACACGCAATACACAACACACGCAATACACATCAAACACAAACCACCCAGTCAACCTTGCATCAGTACGGGGCTCAAATGGCAAACACACACACACACACACACATATATATCTGTCTTATTTACCATTATCAGGCCGTGTCTCTCCTCCCACTCCCCTCCTAAGCCTCCACAGACCAGCTCTCTTCCTTCCCCGCCCCTCAGTAAGGCGGGACACCAGCGGGAAGACTCAGAAAGGTGAAGCGGACGCACACCACCACCAGCAGGAAGGTCGTGTCACACTGCAGAGGATTCGACTAAACTTCAGTATCGGCTCTCTCTCTCTCTCTCTCTCTCTCTCAGTGGGGTATAGTCGCTGCAATCTTCACAAGGCTATCTATACAATCCTTCAATCTTAACTGGCAGATTTAGAGACGTTGAGTTTGCTGGTTATTGAGAACGCTTCATTACTACACCACATCACATCACATCACAAACGCGGCCTCCACTTCTTTCTTCACTCCGACTTTATAGATACCTCCTTACCCTGCTGTCTATTACTTATATATATCTTTCTTTCTTTCCCTCTACTTCCACCTCAATGGTATATTTTAGAAACTATTTGTGAAATAATTCCAAATTTTTTTCCGCTTTAAGGTTAATTAATGCACAAAAATTAATAGAAACACACACACACACACACCTGCCTTTAATAAATGACAATACAAACATAACATTCTTCTCTTCACATTTATCAACTGCACAAACTTTCCCTTTTTGACAATGAGCAATACATGAAATAAAGTCAATATAATCAACAAGTAGTATATTATCTGCTTCTAACTTAATGTCTTTGAATGCATTGAATAATTTCACAAAATGCAAGTTATGGAGAATTAATGTCTTTCATCTTTCAACATACAATTATACTCTCACATAAAAGAACACGGATGTTTTTTTCAATGAAGGCAAGATAAGGCTATACGGTATACATCATATTATAATATTATGGTTTATCAGTAGCATGTCAAGTTGTCACATATTCAACTCTACTAGCTAATACATCTTCACTCGAATACTTCATTGTTAATAATTAGCATACAATCAGCAAAAGGTGCCATTAATGTGTCTTAGTATTACAACTTTGCATATATAAATGAAGATTGCAACAAACTTCAGCAAACAGAGAAGAGGGTAGAGAAACACCATTACCAAGGCTAGAAGACAGACAGCCACAGCCCCCCCCCTCCCCCCACACCCTTTCCTTCACTACCCCCTCACCCCTCACAGCCATTTTATCACTACCCCCTCACCCCTCACAGCCATTTTATCACTACCCCCTCACCCCTCACAGCCATTACATCACTAGCAACACCCCTCACTGATTCAGTAAAGATAAATAGCAACATAAGTCATTTCCCAGCACACGCCTTATGCAATGGTCACCCCCAGCACCTGCAGGAGCTCCTGGCAGGGCAGCAACACATGGCGTGCGTCTTCCGTGGAGTACCGATCCTTGGGACAGTCTCTGAAATTTGGGTACAGAGGCTCCAAAAAACCACCTGTCCTCTCCTGAATGGTGTTGGCCAGTTGCACGGCGCGGGGGTTGCCCACCGCCCATGCCAGGTTAATCAGGATTCTCTTGAGTGGTCCATCTCTTTCTTTATGCGATGCCTCCTCTCTGTCTTTGGCGAAGAGGGCGGCCAGCAGGACCTTCTCAGCAGCCTGTAGGAAAACACTTGCTTTACTCTGATGCAATTAACCCCTTCGGTACTGGGATGGATTTTTACCGCTAGTTTGAGGTGTGAGTACATGATCTTATTGACATTAGGAAGGGTTTATGGATGTGTGTGGTGTGTGTGTCAGTACAGAGCCAGCCAGCCAGCCAGCCAGCCAGCCATCTCTCACTCACCTGGTAGCACATGAAGACAGTCCACCATGGCATTTGGTCCATCACAGTCTCTGCAGCCTCCAGGTCACTGCGGGCTTGCCTGAGCCACAGACGGGCCTCTAGTAAGTCTGCCCTGGGTTGCCTGGGATGCATTCTATTCCTGTTCCTGCTCCTGCTCCTGTAGCACTGGGGTGGGGGCCGGAAACAGCGGGAGTACGCCTGGCTGGGGGGTGCCTGGGGTGGGTTGGTGGGGTCTTCCTCCTCAGGGATGGCCTCCCCGCGCTCCAGCCGCCCCACCAGGGACATCATGTACTGCATCACCTGCGTGCAAAGCTCCACACGGTCAAGGTTCTTGTCGGGGTGCCACATGAACTGCAGGCGCCGCAGCAGGTGCCGCCTCTCCTGCTCGTCCTCCACCTGCCAGATCCTCCGCAGTTCCTCCCTTATATACCGGAAGATATCTTGGGGATTCTCAAACTCCTGCCGAGATGTGCCGTCGTCCTTCCTCACGAAGCGGTACAGCTGGTGTGCCCTGACATTGACCAGGCAGGGCGGCCCGGTGCTGGTGTTGACCTGGTAGATGTTCTCCATGTTGCAGGTGGGATGTTTCTCCACCAGCTTCATCACCTGCACTATCACAAAGATGTTGTACTCCTCTGCATCCTCATTCTCTGGCTCAGCTCCTTCATTGTCACACAAGTACTTCCTCATGCAGACTATCTCCTTCTCGTGGAAATCTGAGAAGCTGTTGTCCAGCAGGGGCAGGAATTGCTCTTCCAGGTAGGTGCCCACGTCACTCCTGAAGAGGCTCTTCACGGGCAAGTCAGCACTGTATTCCTTTATCCCTTTCTCATCTAGAGACTTGTGGATGTCGTGAGGCTTGCTGTAGCAGGCACACACGTCTGAAAACTCCCTCATGTTGTTAGTCTCCCACTTGTACAGTACCTTCACACATAAGTCCCAGATAGAACTGTGTATCATTCTAGGTGGGATCTTTCTGGAGAGGTAAAGAGTCCAAGTACTCTGGTCTCCCTCACCTTCCACACCTACAAAGGTTTTCTTCTTCTGTTGGCCGACGACCACATCGTACAGAGTGAGAGTGAGCTGGATGGTGTTGACCTGCCTCACCCTCACCCTCTGTAGCAGTGCCAACACCTCCTTCTCCTCATCTTTAGTGAGGCCACTGCTATGTTCTAACTTGTAGTGGTGGAGGATCCTCAGAACACCCATCTTGAATTCCTGTGACTCAAGCAGCTCTTGAATTTCCCAAAGTAACGCTGTAGGGTCGTCCTGCATTCCTTCCTGCTGCAGTGTCACCTTGCAGGCTTCAGACAGGAACTTTGGCTGCAGTCTCTTGGGTAAAAGCTTTACAAAACAGCCATCGTTAAATTCAATCTTGAGGTGTTTGAAACCAACAAAGATAGGTTCACGGCATGCTTTCTGAACGTCCACCAGTAACTTAGCATTGTCTGCCACAAGCATCTCACAGGAGCTCCTGAGAGTCCCATCCTGGGCTGGCAAGTACAACTCAGGAACGGACACATCCTTCAGCTTGTACCTGTCCTTCAGCAATCCCTCCAGGGCCAACTTCATCCGTGCCTCCTCCTCTGGGTGCAGCCTCTCCTGCCTGCTGGCCCCGTGGATCATCTCCAGGATGCAGGCATAGGTGTTGGGTGTGGCACTGTTTGGCATCCCCAGCTTTGTAAACACAGCAAAGAACTTCCCATAAACCACCGGCGCCTTGTATAGGTAAGGCAAGATCTCCACCTCCAGGCTGCCCACTACACGGCTGGTGGAGACAAACACTCTGTGGTCTGGGATGTGGATGATGGGGATGTCTCTCCCCTTCAGGGATTGCACTTCAATACTATGTTGTGACAAATGATCATATATACTTTCCATTACCTTTCCTACAACCTCAGGTGATTTCTCTGGACTCTCTTGCATGGAGGAACAGAATTTCACTACATGTTTCACAACATCTGCTGCAGGAGCGTTCTCCACATACACCTCAATGCTGTAATGTTCCTGGAGTTTCTTTGCTACTGGTGTTGCATATGACGGCAGCAAACTCTTAGTTGACCAGATGATGTTGGCAAATTTGGGGTTGACGCTTTTTGAAAATGCCACCAAGCCTGAGCGTGTCTGGTGGTATGGCAGCAGTGCCTCCAGCTTGGCACACTTCTTGGGAACCAGAAACTGAATGTCAACAATTTCCGAGATTTTTGGCTGCAAGTTTTCATGGTAAACAAAGAGATAGTTACACAAGACTTTTGACTTCTTGACAGTCTCAACTCCCATGGACAGTGAAGATGCAAAGTCCACAAACATGTCAGGGGTGACACTATGCACCAGCCCAGCCAGCTTCAACAAGTGGTACCACTCCCAATGCCTCCATGCCTCAGGCAGGTTGGCCAGCCCCATTACACAGAACACTTCAATATTGTGATCATAGAACTGATCTGCAGTTCTCAGAGTCCCATCTACTTCAATGAAGGGACATGACCTCAGAGTAGCAATAACATTTTGCTGCGCTGCATTCCACTCTCTTTCTGAGCTACAAGTCAAGTTTTTCTTGAGGTGTACTAGGTAAAACATTCTCTGTTTCTCATTCAGCAATCTCATGTTGGGCAGGATGACTTTTGTGTACAGTTCAAGTTCCCCCTGGAGGCAGTTGGGTTCAATGTACTTGTACAGGTTTGTCACATTGACTGAGTCTGGCTTGTGGACCACTAGTAGACTCAGAGCAGAACAGATCCCTTCTAGCTCGTCCAATATGAGAAGAGATTTTTCAAGAACAATGAGCTTCTTGTTCTGCAGAGTGCAAGGCTTTCCTGAATGGTGAGAAAATAATTGCAGAGTCCGGATCTTGTTGGTCGGCAGTGAATACTTGCTGCAGTGCTTGCCTAAGTACTGAAGGACTTCATTAATCACAGCTTTGTCCTCTTCTTTTTGACTACAAGCCTGGAAGAAGGAATTGACAGATTCTCGATGAAAGTCAAGGAGATGCAAGATGGCGGCAGGCTCTTCCAGTGTTGCTGCAAGCCGCAGCTGAGTGGGTATGTATGGTTGTTCTGGTTTTTGTTCACGAGTAGGGTATATATAGTTCCTAGCAAAATTAAACATGCTGCTACCCAGGTGATCTTTGCTGCCGACAGAAAATGGAACTGGAAGAGGCAGCGTGCTAAACTCTGTGTTGTTGCCTGACACATCAAGCACCTGCCACGCCTCTGCAATGGGCATGGCAAACACCTGGTCTCTTTCCCTCACTGGATAAAATGCCCACTTCCCAAGAGTTACTAGTATGTACTGCTTGGCTTGTGCCCAGTCCATTTCCTCCTGTTGGCTGTAGGCTTTCTCGACATACTGAACAACAAACTTCCACAGGTCCAACAGCCACGGTCTGTCTGGGAGAGGAAGTCTGGCATTGGCCGCGGACTGTCTGGGGTCCAAGACGTGTGGCAGGCGCTCCCCAAGGTCTGCTGGGGTGAAGGTCTTCACCACACTCTTAAACTTCTCCCTGGCCCTTTCAATCACCGCCACATGACTGTACAATGTAAATTCCCTCCCAAAGTCAGGCAAGAGGCGGCAGAAAGACGACAAGAACACTGGCTCCTGGATGGTGAAGCACCTCAGTACTTCATCGTTGGTCACCAGCAATGGTAACTTGTCAATGTTGGGGTCAGAGAAGCCCTCACCTGCCATGACGTACTCCAAGACACGACGAACATTGTCTTGCTTCAGGAAGGGTGTGCTGTTCACCTTGCTGCCCACCTGTGGCTTGCAGCGGTCCCTGATGTCTTGGTCCCAGGACTTGACAAATGCTAGGACATTATCAGGGCTGAGGAGAGGGCACTGGAACTTCTGGTCAGCTGCTGTCAGCCTGTAGTACATTCCCTCACTGCTCACCTTCATGCCCAGCCTTCTCATGACGTCGGGAATTACACAGCGGGTGTGGGTGTCTTCCTTTGTTGCTGGAGTGAAGTACACAGGAAAGTGATCATTAGAGGCGTGGAAGGCGTGCCACACCAGACGCCCCTTCCTACTCTCCCGTTGAGGCTCTCCCCTCCTCAAGGGCTGTGGGTACCCTAAAGATGGTGGTGGTCGTGGTGGTGGCAGGTCAGTGTCTGGGATGAAAGAATCAAAGAAGCAAAGTTCCTTATCTCTGACCTGCTCATAGAAACACTTCACAAAATGTTGCCAACTTTCACCATGCATATCCGAGGCAATGGGGAGCACACGGTGGAAGCGCTGCACTCTCCAGGAGTACTTGGATTCCGTGGTGCGGCCATCACTGTTGTCTGGGAACAGAAGAGTCTTGAACTCATCGATGGCATGGATGGCGACTGGCACCAATAGTTCCCTCAGCAGCCACTCGTTCCACAGCCCCTTCACGTCGCCACGTCCCGTCCACAAGTCCCGCCGCGAAGAGTTCAAAGTGAAGTGTCCATTGATGCTGAATGGCAGCCCTGACTTGGCAGGCAGTGGCAGATAGCAGGATGTTGAAAATACATCATTTGGGTGAGTAACATTGGATGGATTGGCGTTTGTGTCCAGTAAAATGGCCACCCCACCATGAGGCAATAAATTGAGAGTTTTGAGACTGAAGGCAACCTTCACTATCTCTGGTAGGCTGTTCTTGTCCTCAACCCCAAGCTGCTGCACAACCAACCACTGGCTGCGGCTTTCCTTGGTGTCCTGTATGGTCATGGTGTAGGAGGTCCTTACCACATCCAGGGCACAGGGATCCCTTGCCGCCCGGCCGTCCCCGCTCTTCACGGTCATCAGAGGCAAGTCACTGCTCTTGGGGACTGTGGCCTGCACGCTGTACTCCTCCTCGCAACACCCATCGCTCCGGACCTTCTTGATGGACACTCTCCTCACATTCCTCAAGAACAACAAGCAATGTGGCATTTGCCTTTCAAATTCCTTCAGCATCTTACAAACACCGTCTTCCTTGGGGATCTCACTGGATATGAGGGAGTTCTGGGTAGTCCGCAGGGGCAGCCTGAACATAGTGCCCTCCTGTGGGAAGTGCTGCTCCAGGTACCCGGCGAAGGAGTCCGGGTGGTCCTGCCGCAGGTCACTCAGGTTAAGAAACTGCACGCCAGGGAAGTCCGGGGTGGCAGAGGGGTCATACCAGCAGTGCGGGTCAAACATGCACAGAGTCTCTCCTTCGGGGACCCGGGGACCTTTGGTGAGGAAGGAAGGAGCGTCAGTCAGATGATAGACAGCGTTGAAGCCAATGCCATACTGTCCCGTGGTTGCTGGATCCTCCCTCTTGCTGCTGTTCCCCAGGTCCTGTATGCTCTTCAGGTCTTGCTCAGTGAAGCCTTTATTGTTGAACACAATGAGTGCTGGCCCCTGTAGGGGTGCCCACTTTGGGTCAAACAGTCTCTGGTCTGGCAGGTGTCTGAAATCCTTGAAGAAGGTGACCTCCGTGGCCCCCGCGTCGTCAGCATTCTGCAGGAGCTCCTTCATGATGCCTGAGTCGCAGGGGTACTCCCCCAGGATGTTTCGCAGGCGGGTGGTGAGTGGCTCCTTCTGGCCAAAGGGCAGCCTGTTGGATGACTGCGACAGTCGCTTCCTGGTCTTGGACTTGATGCCAAGCCACTCGCTCATGTCCCGGGACACACTGATGTTGGGATGCAGGCACAGGAACTGTCCAGAGCTGAGTTCCACCCCGTCATCAAGGCAGAGGTCCTGGGTGGAGTATAGCAAGCCGTGGCTGTCTGGCAAGTACAGGATCTGTTCCAGTGCTGCATTGCTGTCCCTCACCCTGAAAAGCATGTTAAGCAGCCTGGACATCTGCAACACGTCCTCCTTCCTCAGTCTCCGGTCAGCAAAGGTCTCCCTCTTTTTCTGGATCACCTCCATTACGACCTCGTATTCAAAGTTTTCCCTGACGCCAAGCATGTCCATCAGGCACTCGTACTTTTCCAGCCCCTCTGTGCGTGCAGAAAACAAGTCTGGGGCGCAGTCGCTCTCGCCGTGCACTGCAAACAGTCTTGGCTCTGCGAACCCGTGGTGGGTGGCCAGGATCTTCTTGTCTCGCAGTTTCTTTATTTCGCCAATGTTGTTCAAAGTTTTTTGCCGCCTTGTGAGTCTGATGAAATCTTCCAGGTGCTCATATATAGCATGGCACACGAGGGCATTATCCTTCTCAGCAGCAGCAGCATCAGCGCTGAACTCACACAGCTGCTTCACCACCAACGCCAGAGGCAAGTTGTGGGGACATACAGTGACTCCAAGCTTCTCCAACACTTCCCGTGGTGGTCTCCTTGAAGACTCTTCAAGCACCGCATGGAAGCTGCCAACCAGTGGGCTTAATGCCGCCAGACACAAGGCTGGCGGACACTCCACCTCCAGTGACAGAGGGCGGCCCTTGGGTGTGGTTTCCCTGTGGCTGGAGCACCACTGTGGCTCTCCCCCTGCTGGGCATTCTTTGTGCCAGGCAACACTCCATCCCTCTGGCTTAGCCATCACTGGTAGAAATGGAACATGTTTTAACTTCTGAGCAAGTTCTTGTTGCTTCTGTGAATCCTGCATCGATATGTAGTCCAGGAGCTCGGAGATCCTGTGTCTGGCACACTCGGGACAGGCCAGGGCCAGACTGGCCACACTCTGTGCCCGCTCCACCACCAGTTCCTGGGGAAGACTGTGTGTGCTCATCCCCAGCTTGCTCAAAGCAGATGATCTTGTGATGGGATCCAAGAAGTTCTTCAATGGAAATCTCTCATCTTCCACAGAGAACATCTTGGCAATTCTGAAGTTGGGACTGATGAGGTCACAGGGAGGCCTGGGGGCACCGTGCGGCTGGGTGGGTATGCAGGGCAAGGGGCGGAGCAGCTCCATGTAATGGGATCCACTCTCCAGCAGGTGAATTGTGAGCAAATCCCTTTTGTCAGTGGTCACCAGTCCTTCTGGCAGGTGAGGGATAAAGTACTCCCGGAAGAACATTTCCCGAGTGATAGTGTGCCGCGCCAGCACCAGCTGGTCCAAGCCGGCCTGCATGTGCCCCGGCAGCTTCACCATCCTCATCTCTGAGGATGAGTGCAGGTAAGCCTCTAGAAATTCAAAGGCAGCCTCTCCAACCTCAGGTACCATCAAGAAGTCGTCCTCCAGGATGCGGCAGTGGGAGAACGGATGCCACTCCCCACGACCACACCGGAACAACTCCAGGTCCTCCTGCAGCAGCGTGTGATAAAAGCTTGTGGTGAAACTCTCCACCAGGGCACCCCCACCGCACCCCACCACCGGCCACGTGGCACAGTACTCAACACTGGCACACAGCCCCAGCTGCCGCAGTGCCTCGGCCATGCCCAGGTGGGCACGCACGGCAGCATCCCCAAGCAGTGTGGCATTCCATCCCAGGGTGTGGCGATCGTCCTCAGTCTGGATGAGGAGGTTGGTGCGGTCTGACGCCACCTCCAGCATCCCATTAACCTGCACCGGCAGGAAGGTCTTCACCGGCAGAGGCAGGAAGCAGTGGAAGTGACCTTCATGATAGAACCCAAGTGGAAGATCTGTCAGGCACTGGGGCCGCCACTCGCCATCAGTGTGGGACACTGGCACTGCCACGGCTGCCAGGGGCAGTGCACGCCCCTGGTGTGTCTCAGCGAGGCGCCAAGATGTGGCTGAGCCGGAGTGCCAGGAGGTAAGCCATGTGGTGCCCCACTCACCTTCCTCAATGCCACACAGGGTGGCACCCTCCTCAGAGTTCCGCACCCTCACCTCTGCAGTGGTTCTCTCTGCCAGCACGCTGCCGTCCCACTTGAGTCCTTGCTGTTGCCGGGAGAACAGTGCAGCAGTGCGCTCCAGCAGCGACTGAATGCCAATGGTGGGTAGGGGACACAAGCTGGGGACGGAGGCTGGTGTGCCCCGGGAGGCAGAGAAGAGCTCAACCATCTGTGTGGGAGAGGCAGCGCCAGATGGCAGGTGGCAGACGGTGATGGAGGAGACGTGCTGCGTGAAGAGCAGCAGCTGCCCCACCACCGCACTGAACATCCTGAGCAGTTGAACCATGTCTTGGTGGGAGTAACACATGTCGCTGATCTTGCTGGTGGAGGCCTGGGCCTGAGTGCGGAGGGGCAGGCGGAAGAGTGTGGCCGGGAAGGAGCCGCTCTCCTGGATGTTGCAGCCAAAGACGTCCTTGAATGGCTGGAACTGTCCCTGCAGGGTGCGCAGCATGTAGGAGTTGCGGCGGCTGGTGAAGTCATACCTCATGCCAGGAGAGGAGGTGGTGGTGTCCAGGTGGGTCATGTGGGGGTCAAACACCACGTAGCTGGACCCGCTCACAAAGCTTGGCACGTCCGTCAGGTTGTACACCGAACAGAACCCCAGGCCAAACTTGCCAATCTTGGTGGGTTGCATCTCTTTGGTGCCCGCACCAATCTCACGCAGGTTTTCAAAATCCTGCTTAGAGAAACAGGCATCATTGTAGGCCCAGAGTGCTGGGCCCTGGCACTGTGCCATACCCTTGCCCAGGAGCATGGAGCAAGAGTCTTGGTTGTGACGCTGATCGTACAACAGCCGCACGGTGGTGGCTCCAGCGTCATCTGCATTCTGCACCAACTCCTTCAGGATGGACACGCCGTCCCGGTACTGCCGTAGCAGGTTGTGCAGGCGGGTGGTGAGCGGCTCACGCTGCCCCCATTCCATCACCGCCTCGCCTCCGGCAGACAGGAAATTCTGCAAGGGTGCCACACCCAGTGCCTTGGCCAGTGCAGCACCCACACACTGGTGCACCACACTCACCTCCAGCTCGTCACTGTCGATCCACTCAGTGGTGGCGTCGGTGTAAGCACTGTGCTGCACCTCTGCCAGCTCCAGCGTGTCGTGCTGCGTTCTTACCGGCACCAGCAGCGGCCCGGCCAGCTGGTCGGTGTGGTGCTGCAGCCTCTCCAGCACCGACATCACCAGCCGTCGGTCCCGCTCCACTTCCTCTCTGCTGGCGTCTCTGGCCAGGTGTCGCTCCCTGACAGCCTGCAGCACTGCCACCAGCAGGGCAGGTGTCTGTTGAGGTGCACAGCCCAGGTGGAGGAATAGCACCTCACTTTCCCGCAGCTCCAGGGGCAGTGGGTGGAGGTATGGCTGCAGGCGCAGGTCTTCGCTGCCCGGCCTTATGTACACCTGTGTGGGAAGAAGCTTCATCACTCTGCTACACACACACACACACACACACACACACACATGATGCATCTATCATCACTACAAATATTCCACACACAACACTGTAACAGCACAACAGAGAGGGTGTGTGTACCTGAGCTGGAGTCTTGAAGCCCTGCTCAGTGAAGATGCAGGCATCAGTCTTGAGGTTGTCCAACTGGGCCGCCCCTGCACCCAGCACAGTGGCCAGCTCACGGTACGTCTTCTTCACCAGACTGAAATACTTGGTCCATTCATCCTGTTGGTATGCCATCTTGATGTTGAGCAGGTGTCTCACCACGGCATGCACCGGCGGCGGCATCGTCCAGCCACAGGCCTCTGCCACCGACGGCACACTGTGGCACCTCACCACTGCCAGGGCTGAGCCGCAAACCTCGCTGTGCTGGAAGCTGGTGAGGTTCTGTGGCTGCAGCAGGCCTGGAGGGGTGTCCCATGGCAGGCCAGCAGGGTATTCTGGTGGCCTGGATGCCCCAAACACAAAGGGCACCGCCATCACCTCCTTACAGATGAGTGGGCAGTCAGAGCGGCGGTTCATGGCCCTCAGCAGACCTGCCGACTTCTTGAGCCTCAGTGGTTCAGACAGCAGTGTGTTCTGGTGGCGCTTTATGAGGCTTACCAGGTCCATCCAGGGAGCGTTCTGCAGCTTCCTGAGGCCCAGGGAGCGGACCAGTGGGAGGTGCTGCCTGAAGGAGCTGTCAGGCGTCTGAGTCTCGCCAATGAGAGCATCGCGGTCGTCGTCATCTGGGTCGTACAGCTCGGCGGGGCGGCACAGCGACCCGGCAGCGTTGGGCACAAACCTGGTGTTCCTGAGCTCCTGCAGCACTGCACTGCTTGCCACCAGCTGTGGCTCCCTCAGGATGTACTCCACCAGTCTGGACGCATCCTCATCGCTGCAGCAGCTCCTCAGTGTCCTCACACACAGCTCACTCTGGGACAGTGCCACACCACCCAGGGCCAGTGCCAGGGTCCGCTCATCTGGTAGCGACGGCGTGAGCAGTGTCTCTGGGTAACTTACGGGAAAGTCTTGGATCTCTGGAGCAATGACATTCACCGCTGCAAGAGACAGGTCTGCAACGCCATTGTAACAGTCCTGGCCTTTAAATATACAAAGTGATCTCAACAAGTTTTTGAGGTGTGGCTGCATGGCATGTGTGTCAATGAGGCTGTGCAGCACCTGCCTCTGCTCCTCCGTCTTCCGGCCATTGAAGTGACTGTTGGTGTGTGTGTGGTTCATCTTGCTGGCCACCTGCGGGGACACATCACAGATGTCACACTCTCACTCACAACACACTTCACCCTTAACTATGACACAAACACCAACAAACTATTATAATATACATCCAGAGAGAGAGAGAGAGAGAGAGAGAGAAAGAGAGAGAGAGAGAAAGAGAGATACAGTCACTCCCCTGCTTGTCCCAGCAGCACCCACCTTGTTGAGAGCCTGTGTGATGCCATAGCGGTCTGAGTGGTGAAGGTGGCTTGGCAGCTCAATATGCTTCACATAGGAAGGCAGGGCAGCCACCACCACCACCCCCAGGAGCCCCAGCACTTCCACCTGGGGCCTGGACAGCATGACACCTCCCTGGTGCACCAAGGGGGAGGCCAGGGAAACAAGGTCCTGGACACGCGGGGGTTGGGAGGGGGGCAGGAGTGGGATGTGGTCAATGTTTTTAAGATTAAGGTGTTGAAGGATGCCCCACACTGCAGCCAGCCACCGCCCAACGTCCTGAGATGACGGCTGGGTCTTCTGCATGCTGCTGACACTCTTCTGCAGCAGTGTGGGTCCGTGCTGTCTGACTTGGAAGCGGCAAACCTGAGTCACTCCTGTGAAAGATGATGTCAGTCTTATTTCCTGTTTTATCTGTGTTACTTCACCTTAACTCCTTCAGTACAGGGATGCATTTTCATCTTGAGTTTTGGGATGTGATTAGACAATTCTAATGACAAACATGAGTTACTCCTGTCAAATGATGTCCCTTTTTTTTTTTTTTTTTTTTTTTTCCTGTTCTGTCTATATTTAGCTGAACCCGATCAGTACAAGGATGCATTTTTACCTTAAGTTTTGGGTGTGATTAGATGATTTTATCAGTAAGAGTCTATGGAGGTCAGAAGATTAATGCAAAACAACAACTTCAAACTTTAAGGGGACTGGCAAATCAGTGGGCTTTTCCTTGTCACTGTTCTTGTTGCCCTTGGCCAGCTTCCCCTCTTACATAGAAAATAAACAAATACATAAAGATTAACCAACAGATAAACAAATAAATACCAAAAACTAAACAACACAACTAACCAGAGTCTGCCACAGCTTGCAGGACCTTCAAGACAGAGGAACCCACACTGACACACACCACCCGCTCCTCCAGGCCCTGCAGAGCCTCAACCTCCCGGCGGGAACAAAGATACACAGGCGAGGCACCCCATGTGAATGAAGTCCATGTGTTATCCTGAAGGGGCAGGAGAGGAAGGCCACACAGACCACTATACTTTCCATCCTTAGAAGCGTAGTAGAGGAGGTGTTCTCGGTTCCACTCTCTCTTCAGTGTGCATTTGGCGAGTGTGGCGCGGAGGTGTGTGGGTGAGATTGGGCTCAGTTCCTGGCCTGTTGGGTGAGAGAAAAAGCCATGAATGTAGAAACTAATTTGTCAGTTTAAAAGTTCAAAAGTTACCTGAAAGACAGGGAGGGAGAGAAAAGAGAGAAAGAGGAGGAGAAAAAAGAAGGAAGAGATAAAAAAAAGGGAGAGGAGAAACAAAGAGCAAGATAAAGAAAGAAGGAAAGAAGAAATGAAGAAAGAAAAGAGGAAGAAAGAAAAGATGAAAGAAAATATAGGGAGAAAAAGGAGGAAGAAAGAAAAAGAGGAAGAAAAGGAAGAAGAAAGAAAAAAGAAAGAAGAGGAAGAAAAGAAAAAAAGAGAAGAAAAGAACAAAAGAGAATGAAAAAAGAAGAAAGAGGGAGAAAAGAAAAAAAGAAGAGAAAAAAAAGAAGAAAGAGAAAAAAGAGAAGGAAGAAGAGGAATCACACACCATACACCACATCACAACACTCACCCAAAACACTCAAAGAGTTCACCACATGGCAAGGCAGAGTGGCAAGGGGCAGTGACTGAGAGCATAACACTTCCTTCACAGTGTTAGCGACCTCTGAGGGCTTGAGGCTGTCCAGGTCGTTGCAGGTAAGCACATCCTTCACCTTCAGGAACCCCTTCACCTGAGGATGCATGTGAAGGATTGAAGGAGGTTAGTGTACCTCAAACATCAATTTTCCTTTGCTTGAATGAATGTAAAACTCTAAAACTGAAACTCTTAATGTGATAAAACAGTAAATACAGTAACTCAGAGAGAGCCAAACCAAATTCCGCAATATAAAACAAACCTCAGAGGAAATGAAGTCCAATTTTACAATATCCTGCCACACTTTCTCCCCCAAGTTCAACCAGCGGCCGGTCAGCGTACCAAGGTGAGGCAGGAAGCTGTACCAGGTTGGGGCATCAATATTTCCACTCTTGGCTTCGTTCAGTAGTTGTCTGAGGAGTTCCTGGTATGCCTTAGCCACCACCTTCACCACCAGATCCTCATTCCACACAACCTGAGCAAATGAATAGTTAGGTTAGGATGAATTGGAAGTGTGTGTGTGTGTGTGTGTGTGTGTGTGTGTGTGTGTGTGTGTGTGTGTGTGTGTGTGTGTGTGTGATGGAAGGATTAAGTTCTGTCTGTTTGTTTGTGTGTCTGTTGGTGTTTTACTGTGTCATGGAAGTGATAGGCTCAATCTACATATGTCTTTTTTTTGGTGTTTTGTTAGTGAATGTAAAGTTTTTGTTTGCTGTGATTTATTTTGGGTTTCCTTGTGTTTTTTTCCTCTTTATTTTGATCTCAGAATAAGAGGAAGTTAATCTTAGTTCATGTTTGTCTCACTCCTTCCCTACCACACAAACATCAACACACACACACACACACACACACACACACTCTCTCACTCAACAACACATGAGCCTAACCACACACACCGTCTCTCTCTCTCTCTCTCTCTCTCTCTCCCAGTGGCAGTAAACACTCACATCTGCCTCCTTGCAGCTCTCACTGGTCTTCCACTTGACCTGTCTTCTATTCTGGTTGAGGATAAAAGCCCCATTGACCTGGATCGGAAGGCCAGTCTGGTTGGTCGGGTCAGGGGGCAACGGCAGGAAGCTGAAGACGTGACCTGTGGCCCCAGCTGGCGTTGAGGTGGGCACGGCAATCCCCACAAGAGGGATGTGTTTGCTGGTGTCCTTTCCCCCCCATTTCATCCACTCTGCTTCTGTCTTTCCTGGTAAGAAGTGGAGGATCCTCACGTCCTGGCGGAGTGGAGTGCCAGTGCCGGTGCCGGTGCCGGTGTGAAGGGTGGCGTCGTAGGAGCAGGAAAGTGTCTTGGATGGGGAGCCCTTGCATTGCTGTAACTCGTGTCTGAATGTCTGTCTCTTGTTCCTCATCTCAGACATGTTTGCGCTGGTGATCTTCATGGAGTGTGTCACTGTTACCTTCTGTCCCTCCATGTGGCCGATGGTTATCTCCTCCAGGGACTTCAGGAAGGTGAGACACACGCCGGCCTCCACGCCAAAGGAGCCAAACAGCCGCTCCACGTGATCTGCGGTGTAAATGGTGTCGGATATCTCGGAGGGCGTCTGTCGCAGTGGAAACCAAAACAGCGTCCCTGGGAAGATGCCGTCGGCCTGGTGCTGTGGTGTCAGGCGGTGTCCGAGGGCGCGCTGTGTGGAGGCGATTGGCAGCACCTCACTCAGTTCCTGCAGTGGGAGGCAGCGGCACATCCTCACCTCTGGTTCACTGGGGTCCATGAACAGCACCTCCTCTCCACTGATTATCGTCACATAGTCTGCGGCAAATACCAACGCTCGTTAGGTTAGGTTAGGTAGCAGTTCTGTTGGTAGATCCACTGTGCATTCCTCAGTAAATAGTAGTAGTTTTGGGTGTGATTAGATGGTTTTATTGACATTAGCAAGGGTCTATGGAGGTCAGAAGGTTAAAAGCCAGAGTCTGCACTACTTTCATCCCCACGTGAATTTCTGAAGCTGTATAAAATCAACAAATAATGAGCAGAATGAATATGAAAATGCATCCCAGTGCTGAAGATGGAAAGAGTTTAGTAGACACATGATAAATTTTCCCATTTGAGTGATGAATTCAACATGCCGAGAGAGAGAGAGAGAGAGAGAGCAGCAGCCGTCACTACAATAAAAGCACTGCGAGGAGTTACCTGTTAAGTGGAAGACAGACTTGAATCCCAGGCCAAACTGTCCCACTTGTAATGGATTGTCCTTCTTGATACTCTCACTCAGTTTGCGAATTCCATGCAAGTCCTCCTCCGAGAAGACTGCATCATTGTACAGACACACAGCCGGCCCCTACACACACACACACACACACACACACACACACTGGTTAGCGCTTCATGCCATAGCCAGGGGGAGGGTAGGAGAACTGAGTAAGGGGTATAAATCAGACTAAATTATTTAATCTAATTCCACCACACTCACACTAAATCTAATTCTATTGAGCTTTTCAGGGAATTTGCAAATTTGTAGGCATTTTTATTTTCTCTATTTTTTGTTGCCCTTGGCCAGCTTTCCCCATTCTTACATAAAGAAATCTATTATAGTGTAATTTAATACTTTCACTGTGATGTATACCACAACAGTCCTAAAACAGCAAAATCTTAATAAAAATTGATAAGAAAGATAGAAAAGATCATCATTAAAAAGAGTCCATTAAACAGTCTTCAGCAAACAGAATGGTTAGAGATGACTGAGTTGGGGACAAAATATCTCAGGAGGGTTTGTTAATAAGGAAGATGAACCAAATCACAGGAAAAAATTAGTCAAATCTAACTTTTTTTTAATTCAAGGAAAAACATGACATTGTAATTGTGTTAACATGGGGTATTGTACATAGTAGGGAGAGATCGTCTTTTAAGTAAAGAAGAACTCTACCTTGACCTGGCTTCTATTCAAAAGCTACACCCGCACTACCACAAAACTTAACATCCTCAAACCTAACCTAACCTAACCTAACTGGATTCAACTCACCTGGAGGAATTTGTGGACATTTTCCTCCCCGTCTGGCAGAGTGAAGTGCTCGGACACATGGACCACCTCCACTGCACTTGCTCCAGCATCTTCTGCATTCTGTACCAACTCCTGCAACACAAACACACACACACACACACACACACACACACACACACACACACACACACACACACACACACACACACACACACACACACACACACACACACGAGGTTAGAATGTAAAAACACCATTAAAAACCCCTAACAATAATTAAATCCCACACACACAAGGTTAGAATATAAAAACACCATTAAAAACCCCTAAAAACTTTCAATACAACTTATTAAACTACACACACACACACATACAAGGTGTAACCAAAAACACATTGCTGTATAATTATATATATTCCAAATAGTTCATAAGTTACTGGAATAAAAAAAAAAAATGTGACAGACAGACAGACAGACAGACAGACAGAAAGAAAGACAGGGGCCCCTCTGACCACTAACCTTAATGATCAGTAAATTGTCAGGGTAACAAAAGTGAGACAGACAGACAGACAGACAGAGACAGACACAAAGACAGGGTGTAATTTGACTCTTTCACCGCAACGCAGCCCTAAAACAGCAAAATCTTCATAAAAAATTGGCAAAAAAATAGAAATCTTCATAAAAAATTGGCAGAAAAAAAAAAGGGAAAAAAAGGAAAAGAACATTAAAAAGACTCACCTTAATGATCTGTCCATTGTCTGGGTACTGTGACAGGATGTTCCGCAGCTGACCGACCACTGTGGGCACCTCAATCTTGTGGTAGGTGAACCTGCTGCCTGCCGAACCTGGTGTGGGGGAGGGAGGAGGGAGATGAGAAAAGGGGGGGATGGGAGATGGGAAGATGGGAGATAAAATGGGAGATGAAATAGGAAATGAGAAGGGAATGAGAATAGCTGCTCCCTGACTGACCTATAGTGTGGGGAGTGAGAAGGAAGATGGTGAGGAGTGGGTGGGGTGTGTGGGGAGGGACAGTTAGCTTTTCTTTCTTTTTTTTAACTCTTTTTAGGTTAATGATAGAGAGGAAGGGAAGGGAAGGGGGGGGGAAGACGTAGGTTTCCCCCCCCCTTTTTTTTTTTTTTAGCTCAATAAGGTATATAAGGGGTGTGGGACAAAGGTATTTATTTAATTTTTTTCCTTTTTAGCTCATTGAGGGGGAAGGAGAAAGGTGGGGGGGGAAAGAGGTAGTTCTTCCTTCCCCCCCCTTTTTTTTTTAAGCTTAATGAAGGGCGAAGGGGAGGAGAGGGAAAAACAATAGTGATAACAATAACAAACAACCATGAAAACTTAGATTAAAAAAAAATATATATATATAAAAGCAGCAATAAAAGGCTTACTTACTCATGGTGGCCAGCAGGACAGCACCGCCAACACCCCCACCACCACTCTCTCACTATCTATGGAAAAAAGGCAAGAAGACAATATTAAGTAACAAGTTTTAACGGTGATC
>JAHFWG010000769.1:0-12795 GCA_020233015.1 Callinectes sapidus | reverse complement strand
GAGAGAGAGAGAGAGAGAGAGAGAGAGAGAGAGAGAGAGAGAGAGAAACCCTTAAACCCCCATAAAACCCTCAAAACACCCTAAAAAACGTATCAAAAACCCTTCTCTTCTGCACAGTATCTCTCATCCTGACCAAACCCTTGAAAACCCCCTTAATTAAAACCCTTAAAAACATCCCCAAAACCCTTTCAAACCCTTAAAACACCCTAAAAAAACCTTAAAACCCCCTAAAAAACATCCTCAAATCCTTGAAAACCCCCTTATAACCTTTAAAAAACCCCAAAACATCCTTAAAAAATCTTAAACTCCCTTAGAAACCCTTAAAATCCTTAAAAACCCTTAAAACATCCTAAAAAAAACTTAAAACACCCTAGAAACCCTCAAAACCCCCTTAAACCTCCTTTAAAACCCTTAAAACACCATTAAAATCCTTAAACACCCTTAAAAACCCTTAAAACACCCTCAAACCTCCTAAAATAACCCAAAACAACCTAAAAAAACTTTAAAATAACCTTAGAAACCCTTAACCCCCCCTTAAAACCCCCTAAAAACCCTTAAAAACACCTTAATAACCCTCAAAAACCCTTCTCTTCCCAGCATCTCCCACCCGGACGGCCCCTTCACGTACAATGCAACGCGCTACGGTTACTTCGGGGAGGCAAGGGAAGTGACCCACGAGAGAGAAATAGGTCCCCAAGTGGAGCATATTTATGATGTCAGTAATGGTGGACCCTCAGCCCTTCCACCTTCCACACTGTACCTCCTCTGGCCCACGAGAACGAAGGGGAATGAACCGCTACTGTACCTGGTGGAGCCGCCCTTGGTGACCCCTGCGAAGTGTGAGGTGGTGGCGGATGTGAATTATCTAGGATTGGAGGTGAGTTTTTGGTGGTGTTGGTGGTGGTGGTGGTGGTGTTGTTTGTTGTTGTTTTTGTGATATTTCTTCTTTTTTTTTTTCTTTCGTTTTTTTTCTCTCTTTTCTTTTCCTTTCTCTTTCTCTTTATTTTTTCCTTCCTTCTTTCTTTCTTTCTTTCTTTTGTTGTTGTTGTGTGTGTGTGTGTTTTGTGATATTTCTTCATGTCTTTTTCTTTCGTTGTTATTTTTCTTTTTTCGTTTTTCTTTTTTCTTTCTATTTATTTATTTTTTCTTTCTTTCTTTCTTTCTTTCTTTTTTCTTTCTTTCCTTCTTTCTTTTTTGTTTGTTGTTGTTGTTGTTGTTGTTGTTGTTGTTGTTGTTGTTGTTGTTGTTGTTGATGTTGTTGTTTGTATGTGTGTGTTTTGTGATATTTCTTCATTTCTTTCTTTCTTTCTTTCTTTCTTTCTTTCTCTTTTCTCTCCCTCTTTCTGTCTTTCTTTCGTTCTTTCTTTCCTTCCTTCTTCCTTTCTTCCTTTCTTACCTTTTCATTCTTTCTTTCCTTCTCCCCCCCCCCCCTCTCTCTCTCTCTCTCTCTCTCTCTCTCTCTCTCTCTCTCTCTCTCTCTCTCTCTCTCTCTCTCTCTCTCTCTCTCTCTCACCCAGCCATCTATTTCAGGTGGACAAAACTCTACAATCCTCCCTCGGCTATAAGAAGAGGAGGAGAGAGGAAGAGGAAGAGGAAGAAGAGGAAGAAGAAGAAGACCCCACAAAAACCAAGAAAAAACACAAAAAGAACAGGAAAAAACACCTCAAAAAACACACATCGATGACACACACACAGACAGACACCTCCTTCAACCACCACCACCGCCACGAGGACTCTGAGAGGAGGAGGAAGAGGAGGAGGAGGAGGAGGAAGAGGAGGGACATACAGGAAGAACTGGAGAGAGAACTACAATGTGGCCCCACTAACTGTACAAGAGTCATCTGTCATATACCAAGATTGGAACCCAAGGAACACATTTTAGTACATGTCAGATCACGTTTATGGATTGACACTATAGAACAGGTAAGAAAGGGGTGTTTTGGGGGTGTCTGGGGGGTGTCTGGGGGGTGTTGGAGGGGTGTAGTGGAAGTTATTGGGGTTTTCTAGGGTGTAGTGGAAGTTATTGGGGGTTTTCAAGGTGGCAGTGATAGTTTGACAGGGTGTAGTGGAAGTTATTGGGGTTTTCAGGGTGGCAGTGATAGTTTGACAGGGTGTAGTGGAAGTTATTGGGGTTTTCAGGGTGGCAGTGATAGTTTGACAGGGTGTAGTGGAAGTTATTGGGGTTTTCAAGGTGGCAGTGATAGTTTGACAGGGTGTAGTGGAAGTTATTGGGGTTTTCAAGGTGGCAGTGATAGTTTGACAGGGTGTAGTGGAAGTTATTGGGGTTTTCAAGGTGGCAGTGATAGTTTGACAGGGTGTAGTGGAAGTTATTGGGGTTTTCAAGGTGGCAGTGATAGTTTGACAGGGTGTAGTGGAAGTTATTGGGGTTTTCAAGGTGGCAGTGATAGTTTGACAGGGTGTAGTGGAAGTTATTGGGGTTTTCAAGGTGGCAGTGATAGTTTGACAGGGTGTAGTGGAAGTTATTGGGGTTTTCAAGGTGGCAGTGATAGTTTGACAGGGTGTAGTGGAAGTTATTGGGGTTTTCAAGGTGGCAGTGATAGTTTGACAGGGTGTAGTGGAAGTTATTGGGGTTTTCAAGGTGGCAGTGATAGTTTGACACGCTGCAGTGGAAGTTATTGGAGTTTTTAAGGATATTTTTCAAAGATTTAACACTCCCCCCTGTCTCTCTCTCTCCCCTCTCTACAGCTTGGCATGCCTGAGGTCAGCATATCGTCCCGTGTGGTGCTGACTACCAGTATGGGCGGTGGGGAGGGTGAGGTGTGGGCGGGGAGCGTCAGTACAGAGGTGGGCGTGGGTGAGAGACAGCATAGAAACTCTCTGAAATGGCTGGTGGTGGTGGGCAGCATTCTTGTTGGTCTCCTCCTCCTCGCCCTTCTAAGTGCCTTGCTGTGGGCGGTAAGTAGTAGTAGTAGTAGTAGTAGTAGTAGTAGTAGTAGTAGTAGTAGTAGTAGTAGTAGTAGTAGTAGTAGTAGTAGTTTTCATCTTTATTCTCATTATTTGTCGCTTTTCTATAGGTTTATTAACTCGTGTGTGGGTTAAAATAGTGTAGAGTGTGGCCATTAATGTTTTTGTTGTCACCTCCACACACCCTTCCTAATGGCAATAAAAGCGTCTAATCACACCCAAAACACCTCAAAATGCGTCCCAGTACAGAAGGGGTCAAGTATGTAACCTAACCTAACCTAACCTAACCTAACCTAACCTGATGTAACTTTTCAGATGGGTTTCTTTAAGAGGAAGAGACCCCAAGAAGGAGCAGAGAATGAGCCGCTGAGCACGAACGGTTATTACAACACCACCAAAACCTAGAGAGAGAGAGAGAGAGAGAGAGAGAGAGAGAGAGAGAGAGAGAGAGAGAGAGAGAGAGAGAGAGAGAGAGAGAGAGAGAGAGAGAGAGAGAGAGAGAGAGTAGAAGTAGTAGTAGTTGTAGTAGTAATGTACTTATAAACGAAAGTAACACACACACTGTAAATACAATAAATGAGTGAATGATGGTTTAAGAGCAAAAATATTAATAGGAACTTAAACTTAAGGGAAATTTGTTAGTGTATTTATTGAAGTGTCGGAGTGAAGTTTAGTGAAAAAGGAGGATAAAACTTCATCATTTTTCTTTTATCTTCGTTACTGAGTGAAGATTTAAGACACACAATAAAAAAGAAGAGAAAAGAATAAAAAAAACTCTTAACTTTACCATAAAAAACCACTTAATATGTGACTTTCCCTTAGACACATTTGTACTCTTAAAATCTATCTTAAACTTAATATAATGGTGTTGTAAAAGTGGTGATGACTTAATGAGTGAAATACAACACCATTTTCACCTTAAGATGGGTTTTAAGAGTATAGATTCGTCTAAGCAAAAAATACTTAATAACTGTTAATATGGCCACTGTGAAAGAAAGAGGGAAAAAAAAACATGGATTTTTAAGACTATATATAAAAAAAAACACTAATATTTTGGTACACCCTGTCAAACACACCTTAGTTTTTTGTCTCACCCTGTCAACACCCTGCCAACACTCTAAAAAACCACAAAAAATAAGGAAAATAAACGAAAAAATGTAGAAAATATTTAGTTAATCTTCATCTTTGTACTTGAAAGAGTAAAAAAACAAACTTAGAGACGAAAAAAACAATTAAAACAAACAACAACAATAATAATAATAACAACAACAACAACAACAACAACAACAGTAACCACTCGAAAGTATAAGTGACAGAAACCTTACCAATGTACTTATAGGCGATTCAATCCTCTGTACATAAAGTTATAAGTGTCTGAAATGAATATTAGTTAATGCCCCTTATGTACTTATGAAAATAGTGTATCCCAGCCTATACCAGAGAGAGAGAGAGAGAGAGAGAGAGAGAGAGAGAGAGTATGACAAGTATATTAAAGAATTGCTTACTTATAAAAATGTCTGTGTTTATATTATTACTGTTATTATTATTATTATTATTATTATTATTATTATTACTATTATTATTATTATTATTATTATTATTATTATTGTTATTATTATTATTGTAGTGATCTTTTTATAATGTACTTTTCTTTGTTTTTATTATTATTAGTTAGTTAAGGAGACTTTCTCTATAGATCTCTTTAATGTGAGTATGTGTGTGTGTGTGTGTGTGTGTGTGTGTGTGGGTGTGTGTTGTTCTAGTCATCACAAGAAGTCTCTCTCTCTCTCTCTCTCTCTCTCTCTCTCTCTCTCTCTCTCTCTCTCTCTCTCTCTCTCTCTCTCTCTCTCTCTCTCTCTCTATCTATCTATCTCTATCTATCTATCTATCTATCTATCTATCTATCTATCTATCTATCTTTGCTTCTTGTGTTTACAGGTGTGTGTGTGTGTGTGTGTGTGTGTGTGTGTGTGTGTGTGTGTGTGTGTGTGTGTGTTTCAGTATACACTGCCTACTATTATATTAATTAAAAGTACCATTATTTATATGCGTCTTTTTTTCCTCTCCCCTTACACACACACACAAATAAATAAATAAAATAAAATAAGGCAACCAAACACTCAAGTCACCCATAAAATACCCCACATTTTCTTTGGTCCACTTTCATTCAGTCTCCAATAGATGGCAGCACTGGCGGCGACTCGGAGCTTCGTGCATCAGTTCACCTCCTTCGAAGCTTCACAGGGGAGCAGAGGACACAGGTAAGGGGGAAGGAACTGCCTCATTTCACCACAAGACACGGGCAGAGAAGGACGTGGGCCGCTGCTGATGGTAGGTACTGTCTGTCTGTCTGTATGTCTGTCTGTATGTTAATAATTTGTAGTTTTAATAGTGTATGGTAACTAAGTTTGTTTAATTAGGAATAATGTAACATAATATAATTTTTACGTGTGTGGTGGTGGTGGTGGTGGTGGTTGAAATAGTACATAACAACAAGATATTAATATTAAGACGTTATTTATAGTAATTATTGGGTTGTTTAAGCTTATAACAGGTTGTAAAGAGAGGTATTAGTGTGATTTGTTGTTATTCACGTGTTATTAATGCTGTTCTGGTGATAGAATGTTAATTAGTGAAGGTTTTATTGTTAATTGATGGTAAGGGAGTGGTTGTTTGATAGTCTGATAGTTTGTTTGATAGTGTGATAGTTATGTAGTTAATATGTAGATTGTTGGTAGTAGTAGTTACATTGATAGTTTGATAATTGTGGTTGTTTTTTGATAGTTTGATAATAGTGGTTACAGAATAGTTGTAGTTTGGAAGATAGTTTAGTGGTAGTTTGAAAGATAGTCCGATAGTTGTAGTAGTTTGCGAATGTTAGTACCTTAAGAATAGTGGTAGTTTGAGAGAGTGGTAACAGCAAAAATGATAGTTTGATAGTATATGCGGATAGTTCGAGAGTAGTACGTGATAGTTAAGGAATAGTAATGCTTAGAGAATAGTAATTGAATAGTGGTAGTTCGAGTGTTAATGGATAGTCTAATAATGTTAATAGTTTGATAAATAGTTCAGTAATAGTAATAGTAGAAACATAAAAAGCTGCATTGTAACTTACCATAGTGTTAACTTAATAGTTTAGTGATAATAGTAGTTTGATAATAGTAATAGTAATAGTTTAACCATTCTGCGTCTTCGGGAACTATTAGAAATGTGGATAGTTTTAAGGTTTTCAGGTTTTCATTAATAGTTTGAGTGTCTTTAACGAGTTATAAAGTTATTAAAAGGTTCCAAGTCTTTATATCATAGTACGTCTTACACAGAATAGTTTTTAATAGTTTTTAATAGTTTTTACGAGTATGATAGTAGTTAATAGGGTGTAGTGGATGTTATTTGGGTGTTTAAGGGTGTTTTTTGAGAAATTATGTTAATTAAGGGTGATTTTACGAGTATATTGGTAGTTAATAGGGTGTATTGGAAGTTATTGGGGTTTTTAAGGGTGTTTTTGAGAGAAATGATGTTTAAGGGAGTTTTTACGAGTATATTGGTAGTTAATAGGGTGTAATGCAAGTTATTTGGGTGTCTACCTTAAAATAAATTCGTTTTCTTTGGTGCAGTTGACCCCGGTGTGGTGAAGTCTACGGGAGTTACACGTCTGGTACTGAAGGATTGTGGGAATACCTCTCTCTCTCTCTCTCCATCAAATTTTTCTTTTCCTTCTTCCTTCTTGGTCATCAAATTATTCTCTCCTTCTCTCCCTTTCTTCTTTCCTTCTCTCCCTTTTTCCTTCCTTCTCTTCCTTTTTCCTTCCTTCTCTCCCTTTTTCCTTCCTTCCTTCTCTTCCTTTTTCCTTCCTTCTCTCCCTCTCCTTTCTTCCCTCCCTTCACTTTTATCTTCATCTTTCCTTAATAAACACTCTACAACATTCTTCGCCTTCAAACTGGCTAAAAATTACTTAATATATTCTTTCTTTCTTTCTTTTCTTGCATTTCTTCCTCACAGTCGTTAATAAAGATGTCATATATTGCTGATGATGATGATGATAGCAGTCAGTCCCACATTGCAGTGAAAGTTAACAAAAAGTTCTCTCATTTATTTTATTTTCTCATTTATTATTATTCTTTCTTCTTTATATTCTTCTTTCTTAATCTGTTAGAAGTTAAGTTTAGATAATAATGGTGACGGTTTTTGTATCTTTTTATCTTTGTCTGTTTATTGAAGGGATATTAAGTTTTGTTTTTTCTTGGGGTTGGGTTAATTTCAATAAGACAAATGAAGTTTTTTTCTTATTTTGTTTTATTAAGTTAAGTTTTTCATTGTATATTGTCACGTTTGTTTATTTCAGATCAGTTTGTCTACCACCACCACCACCAAACACCATTTCTAGTACAAGAGAGAGAGAGCGAGGGAGAGAGAGAAGCTTATAAGACAGAAGAGAGAGAGAAAGAGAGAGAGAAGACTTGTTCCTCCTCCTAAACCAGGTATGGGAGGAGGAAGAGGAGGAGGAGGAGGAGGAGGAGAGAGGCAAGAATGAAATAAATATAGGTTGACTCTTGCACAAGGGAGGATACAATAAGGAGCTGAACTAAAAGCCATTACTGCATTATTAAACACATTAGGTCAAGTGTTTAGTGCAGTGCTGAACGAGAGACTGTGTAAATAGATAGAGTAGACTGTCATGTTAGTTTAGCAGAATGGGAGATTAATAAAAGTGAATGAAATGAATGAGAAGAAAAGAAAGGAAGAAGGTAAAACTGTAAGAGTGTGACTGTGGTGAGCATAATGTATGACTGTGACTCTAATGAAAGTGAGATGAACAGCAAGAAGTGAGGCAGAACACAGCAGCTAAGATGACACTGAACGCACCAAAGAACACAATTAGAAGCCTTAAGAGGTGATGACATGGGTTAGAACACATTTAAGAAAACTAATAAAAGCAACACTCAGGTACAAGATTAGGTTTGAAAGAATAGATGAAAGAATAGCAAGCGAAGTGTATCTGTGGAATGAGAGTGGAAGCAAATGGAGGAAGAGATGCATGAGGATGACAGAGGAGTGGTGTGGGGGATGAGGATGGCTGGGGAGGAATGAATCAAGATAAAAGTGAATGGATCTTGACAAAAGGAGGTAGACTGGGAGCTGAATGGGATGTGAGGAAATGGAAGAGTGAGATAGACAGAGAGGTGAAGTGTGTGGAAGAATGGCATGGAATGAAAGGGTAATATGGAATGATACAAAGAGAAAGAAGCACCAATGTATGAGAGGTGGTATGATGGCAGCCTGGGTGGGTGGTGACCTTCTCTTTCGAGCTATATAGGGCACAGTGTATGGATGTGAATGAGAGAGGATGAGTCAGTTGGTGGAGCATGTGGTACTTGAGTGTGAGAAGTATGAAAGAGACAGACAGGATGGAGATGATGCAAGTGATTCTGAGTGAGTTAGGACATTGTTGGGATGAGAGAGTGGAGAAGACAGGAAGGGAATGAATGGTGGTGGTGGTGGTGGTGGAGAGAGATGAATGAAAGGAGGATGACTGAAGGAGTGGAGGAGTAAAGGAGTTTCTGGAGAAAATGTGGTGTGGCAGATGTAGAGGAAAATTATTAGTGTGCAAAATACTGCCTTTTTTCCTACTTGTTTGTTTTGTCTTTTTCAGGTGTTGCCCATCTCAATGCCAGCCGCCCCTGCACCATCATGATCAAGAGGGAACACTGCTCCTCCTCCTCCACAAGACTGAAGAGAAGACTCCTCCTCCTCCTCCACAAGACAGAAGAGAGAAGACTGCTGCTCCTCCTCCTCCTCCACAAGACAGAAGAGAGAAGACTGCTGCTGCTCCTCCAAAGTAGTGATCTCTCTGGCCACAGTTGGCTCTCACCCCAAGGTCACGATGGACAAAGATGTGCTGGCAGTGTTGCTGCTGCTGCTGCTGCAAACCATGTGTTAAGAGTACAGACTCTCCCCAACTTTGTTATTCCTTCGTTTTTGTTTTTTTTAATAAATTTTTCTGGTGAGATTTTGTTGTGCTTTTTCTCCGGACACTCTTTGAGGTATCTTTGACTTGGAGGTGAGAGGGCTCTGAGGTGAGTGAGGTGTAGAGGTGAGAGGGCTCTGAAGTGAGTGAGGTGTCTCAAGGATGATGAATGGGGAAGGGTGGAAGACTCATCTCAGGTGCTGAGATGAGGAAGAGTGCAAGGCAAGGGAGGAGGAAGGGTGGCTGCATTGAGATAAGGGAGAGAGAGAAAGTCTGCCTGCATAGAAGGGTGGGTGTGGTGTATGCCTTGCTGCTCCATGGATCCATCAATGCCCCTGAATCCTACACCAACTCACAGTATCTGAAACATAATAATTTGCATTAGTCACCAACAATACTAATATATTACAACAGACACCAAATTATTATTATTATTGTCTGCACAGGGAGCCTATATTCACAAACCCACCTCTCTTGCTCTCTCTCTCTCTCTCTCTCTTTTGACTACTACTACCACTATTATTGCCCACCTCTCTCACCACATACACACACACTAATCATCTCACAGACCTTGGAAAGAACAATATCATTAATACACACACTGGGTTGAAATACACAAGCTTGAAATCCTGTCAGCAAACTTTAGATCTTTAAAAATAAGACCTAATAAAGGCAACAGTGGTGGTTCTACTCAAACCTCACCTCACCTAACCTGAGACTGACTGTGTTGTGAAACTTTAATGTGCTTTGCTTCCTTCACTATTGGCAAGGCAGTGAAGTGTTGAGAGAAGACCACAGGCCCAGGTTAGGTTAGGTTGTTTGCAGTACAGTGGTGGTGGTGGTGGTGGTGGTAAGTGTACACCACTATCAATATTACCACAAACACCCCCTTTGACTTACCTTCATTGCATTGGGCTGGGATAGCTGTGGCACCAGGAGGCAGCAGGCACTGTGTCTTCTGATTCCGGCCCCCCAGTGTGTGTGTGTGTGTGTGTGTGTGTGTGTATACCATTATCCATGGCACACACACACACACACACACACACACACACATGAATCTTCCAGCAGTGAGTGTTACAGTGTTAAGTGAGTAGCATCAGTATCATCCAACACACACCAACATTCTGAAACAAAAGCAGTCATTAATACATCTTTACATCACTCTTCACTCTAAAGCTACAATACTTTGCCATTCTCAGTACTACACACTTGATACACACTGACAAATAAATAAATAGTAATAGTGTGTGTGTGTGTGTGTGTGTGTGTGGAGTTATTACAATTTGCATATCCACTTCAGAAACATTATTCTCCTGTAGAAGACAAGATGACTGACTTTTGAAACCAGCCACCCACCCACCACCTGTCACCTTTACAATTACTATGCAGGTTAAATGCCTTTTGTTATCACACAAATCTATAATATCTACTAGACAATAACCTAAGTGATATATAGTAAAGGTAAAGTGGGGGGGCTTACGCTGTATCAGCGCGTAGCTCTCCTTGGCCTTTGAGCCTGTGGTGGACTAGTCCCTTACCCCGGGACATGGGGCCAGCATGAAATCCGGGTTTCCACAGTTTACCTTCCCTAGGTTGCCCTAGGTACCCATTTATCGACCAGTGAAGGATGAAAACCTGGGTGAGGTCCGCGCCGTCCTCGTCCGGGATCGAACTCGGGCCCACGGATTCGTAGCCAGACGCGCTAGCCACTGCACCGTGGCGGCACTGGCCCCACTGGTCCACACAACACACCACCTCAAAAGTGGATCTTCATGTGCTGGGCAATGTCAGGCTTTGTCTTGAAACACTTGCCACAAACATCACACTTGAAATCCCTCAAGCCAGTGTGTCTGAAGATGTGTTTATTGAGTTCATAAATGGTAACAAATCTTTTACCACACTCATCACACTCATGATTTCTCACACCACTGTGTGTCAGGGTGTGTGTGGTGAGGCCACCCTTTCTGGTGAATTTCTTTCCACATTCCACACACTCATAACTTCTCACACCACTGTGTGTCAGGGTGTGTGTGGTGAGGCTATTCTTTGTGGTGAATTTCTTTCCACATTCCACACACTCATGATTTTTGACAACACTGTGTGTCAGGGTGTGTCTGGTGAGATGACTCTTTTCAGTAAATTTCTTTCCACATTCCACACACTCATGATTTCTCACACCCCTGTGTGTCACAATGTGTCTGGTGAGATTACACTTTTGAGTAAATATCTTTCCACATTCCACACACTCATAATTTCTAACACCACTGTGTGTCAGGGTGTGTGTGGTGAGGCTGCCCTTTCTGGAGAATTTCTTTCCACACTCCACACACTCATGATTTCTCACACCACTGTGTCTCACGGTGTGTCTGGTAAGGCTACCCTTTCTGGAGAATTTCTTTCCACATTCCACACACTCGTAACTTCTCACACCACTGTGTGTCAGGGTGTGTGTGGTGAGATCAGACTTCCTGATGAATTTCTTTCCACATTCCACACACTCATGATTTCTCACACCACTGTGTGTCAGGGTGTGTCGTTTAAACCCTTTTTTGGATGCATAAGTTTTACCACACTGCTGACACCCAAACCTTCTCTCTGCTCTGTGGCCGGAGCTGCCTGCCTCCATGTCATTCTTGCCACCTGGCCTGGACCTCCCCACACCTGAGGCAGACTGCTGCTGCTGCTGCTGCTCACTCATGCTGCTGGCCGGCCTCACCCCTCCACTGCAGCACTGCTCCCGCCAGCACACGCCACGGCCGGTCCTGCAGGAACCCTCGAGGCAGCCGGCCGGAGGGAGCCACGTCAGAGCCCAGCAGGGCACCCGGCCTGGACACCTGCAACAACAGTGACGGTGAGGACACCGAGAGCCACGGCCCACCGGCCATAATCTTTCCTCACTCCCTCCCTCCCTTTCACCTGCTGCTGCTGATGCGTTGAGTACCTACTGCCTACTTCTATGTACTATGTAGGTACTGTACTGTAGTACACACACACTACTCACTGTACAGCCGCCAGCCTACACTCACCACACTTCCTCTCCCTCCTCCTGCTGCTGCTGCTGCTGCTGCTGCTGTCTCAGTGTTGTGGCACAGACATCATCAACACTCCTCCTCCTCCTTCCTTGCCTTGCATCTCTTCCCTCTCGCCAACCTACACTACACTACAGTACAGTACAGTTCACTGTGGCTAATTAATTACCTCAACACTGCTGTGCTGTGCTGTGCTCAGTGCTCAGTGCTGTGTTGTTGTCATCAGGTAGGGGGAAGGTGGAGGAGGACGTGGTGATGTCACGACGCTCTTCCTGCTGCTACACACAGGACAGCAGCAGGTATACATATACTACAGGTGGCGTGGCTGCCGCTGGCTGGCTGGCTCTGCTGCCGCTGCTGCTGCTGGCTACAGACAGTGCACGTCGCCACCACCACCAGCAGTACCTTGGCTGCTGCTGCTGGCTTGGAGGGAGGGAGGGGGGGAGTGAGGGAGGGACACATTCTCTGTGTTCCACAAGGGATGACTACTACATTGTTTTGCTTAATTTTTAGCCATCCATATAATCACTCATTCACAGGTACAGTGATAGTAGATATACATATATAGATTATTATACTTTATTGTGTAGATAGTATCGGTTACATAAAATCAATTGTCATAATGATAATGTTATGCTGCCCCCTTCCGTCCACACACCCACACCCACACACTGCTTCCAAGGCGACGACAGGTACAGTACACTCTTCTTATCAAGTACCAACAGCGTCACCCTCAGCAGGACACCATAATACAGGACGGGGTCGGCAGCAGCAGACAGGGACACTTCTCGGCGAAGATTCGTGGCTAGCAAGGGGAGGAGATAACATCCACAGACCCCACCCAGACTTACTCAGAGAGGCAGGAATACAGTTAAG
>JAHFWG010000594.1:7189-57319 GCA_020233015.1 Callinectes sapidus | reverse complement strand
GGGGGGGGGGGGGGGAAAGAGCGAGCGCGAGAGGGGTGAAGGGAAGCAAGGCGAGGCCAGCCAGCAGGTAGGTCCCGTGATCAGCCAATAGCAGACCAGCGCGCGGGAGAGAGGGAGGGAGAGAGCGACAGACCCACCTGATCCTCTTCCTCCTCTCCCGGCCGTCCTCTCCTTCCATTACCTGCCTCCCCACCTCTCCCTCCGCCCACACGCACAACAAACATGCAAGGGGTGATGGGAATACCAGACACCATGCTGATAATAAACAACAAAACAAAATGAATAGAAAAAAACTATAAAAGTACAAAAAATAGAATAGTTTTATTAAGCAATACAACTTTTCTCCTTTGTTTATGCACGAGAGAAGCGAACAAAGGATAAAACAAATCCGGGAGAAGAAAGAAAGGAAAGAAAAGAAAAAAATGAAATAAGAATATGCTGGTTTTCATTCCAGAAAGGTCATTGCAAACATTATGCAGATGAAAGAGTAAATAAATAAAAGAAAACGTAAACAAGAGGAGTAGCATGACGCAAAGCTGTAATGAAATGAAAATATACAATGACCTCTAACTGTACACATCTATTAACGTGCGGATTAGATAAGAAAAGATGAAATTGTAGTAATAATAGTAGTAGTAGTAGTAGTAGTACTAGTAGTAGTAGTAGTAGTAGTAGTAGTAGTAGTAATTGTTGTTGTTATTATTGTTATTGTTGTTGTTGTTGTTGCTATAGTAGGAAGCAAAGTATTCCGTAAAGCTGAACATAAAGTAAGAGTAATACAATAACCTAAACTTAAAAGAACAAAATCTGCAAGAAATATCATAACGGAGAACATTTGTTAAAACAAATTTGAACTCGAATGAACTTTTCATATACGTACTTCCATATATGAAAATCAATCAATGAACTTCTATTTCCATGGTTTCCTTTTCTTCATGTATCAGGAAGACCGGCCAACCATTGATAAAAGATCAGTCAAGAAGAAAAGGTCTAGACAATATTCGGTTTCATATTCCCGGACAAAGATTAATAAAATGAAAATTTTATCAATAAATCAAAATTGGCAAACAGCTAAGCTTTTTATTTATTTTCAAGTGCATTTGTTTAATTAATTCCGAAGTTACTAATGTCGCACTTTTCACTTCATTTGAGAACCCTAGGACATCTCACGGTGATGAAAACAATAACAGATAGGAAGAAATCTAAACTATTCCCTCCTTCACTAACTTTGCTCTTAACTCTGTCCTTTGAAGTTATGCTCTGAATTTATACTATATTTTCATTCGTTCATAACGGTCAAAGGCTTATCATTAACCCCTACAGTACCATGACGCGTTTTCATATTTGTTCAATATAACATTAGCGATTTTATAGCTTCAAAAATTCATGTAGGGATTAAAATAGTATGGACTCTGGTGACTAATCTTATGACTTCCATAAGCCCTTCTTAATGTCAATAAAATCGGCTAATAACCCCCAAAACTGATGATGAAAATGCGTCCCAATACTGAAGAGGTTAATCTGCAAACATCAAACCATTGCATTGTTCACTTTGCTTTCAACTACATTAACTACAACACATTCTGAATTCATAAACGATTTTCATTCATTCATAGCTGTCAAAAGATTAACATTATCTTATAGACGAGTTACAGAAGGAAAACACAACATTGTAAAATTCAAACCACGCTTTGCTTATCTTTGCTGTCAATTACGACCTTAGAGATCATGTTGGAAACTTTCACCTTATTCAGTCATAGCAAAGTTAATATTATACTCGCTGGTAAAGGAGAAGAGGACAGCATGGGAAAAGCACCAAAGCTAATGTATACTATACATAGTATAGTATATAGCCATATCTAAACACTCTGTAATTTATCTATTTATTTATTTCGTTTTTCTTAAAGGGAAAGATAGTTACCGATATAGTTTTTTCTTATAAAGTGCTGGGGGAATGCTTTTCTTATTCTTATCGTGTGTATGAGTGTCAATACATATGTTCTAAGAGGGGAGGGGGGAGAAAAAAAGAATAGCTGCATTATATATATTTAACGGAGGAGAGATGCAGTGTTTACGCATATTAACTTATGAGAGCTGCAATATATACTTTCTTTTTTTCTTTGGGGGGGGGGAGGAGGGTTGTAAATGAAGCTAATTTCTGTATATAAATTTGAGAGAAGAGCTACAATACACATATACGTTTAAGGAAGGAACATGTTATATTGATATGTACGGTCTTCCCTTTTCTATTATGGGAGTATAGCTACATAAACTCTACATACCTACCTTTCCGTGGGGGAGAAAGGGGCTGGACGGGGGAAGGAATGGGACCACATTTGACTGAGGGTACAAAAATAAATAAATAAATAATAATAATTTATCTCCATCTCTTGAACAACTTCATTCAAATAATATAACACTCAAGCAGCAGCAGCAGGTGGTGGTGGAGGAGGAGGAGGAAGAGGAGGAGGAGGAGGAGTAAGAAGAGTAGGAGGAGGAGGAGAAGGAGGTGGAGACTTTACCTGCGTTCATTAGCGTTACCTGGCCGCGCTCAGGTGGGCCGGCAGGTAAGCGCCCCGCCCAGCGTCAAGATGGAGGTGGTGCTGGAGGAGGAGGGAGGGAGGGAGGGAGATACAGGAGGAGGAGGAGGAGGAGGAGGAGGAGGAGGAGGAGGAGGAGGAGGAGGAGGAGGAGGAGGAGAGGGGGGCGAGGAGACACAGAGAGGAGGAGTTCTCGCTGCCATTCTTCTTCCACAGAAAACGGGTGACTTAAAGTAGACTGTGTTAAAAATTTGGTCCTTTTATCTTTATTTTTCTGTCTATTTCATTGATAGCTTGGGTTATAATGCACTTCCTGTGGTCAGATACTGATGTTACTACCTTTACTTTCATATATATGCTGTTTGTTTATTTGTTTACTTCATCTATTTATTTATTTTCAAATCTAAACATTCCTACTTCTTCCTCATTCACTTTTTCACTCTCCTCCTATTCTTCCTTCTCTTCCTCTTCGAAGTTATACCTCATATTCTTTTTCCTCCATTTTCTGCTCCTTCTTCTTCTCCCCCTCCTCCTTTTTGCGTAGCTTATTAGTCACCCATGCTTTTTCAGCTTCAGCTATCTCCCCTTCTAACCTCGTCTACTCCACCTCTTCTTCCTCACCCACCTCTTTCTCTTAACATGATACACTGACTAACCTTCTCTCCTCCTCCTCCTTCATCTCCTCCTCCTCCTCCTCCTCCTTTTCTTTCTCCTCCTCCTTCTTCTCCCGCTGCTAGTCTTCCCGCCTGTCGCCCCTCATTAAGATTTTTTAATAAGTCACGCCTGAAATTAGTGAAGAAGCGCGTGATTGATCGCCTCTCTTGCCTTCGTGATTAATTGCTGTCGTGAGTACAAGAATATATTACTGGAGTGATGTTGGCGGTGGTGGTGAGGGTGGCGGTGTCAGAGGTTGTGGTGGTAATAATGAAAATCCTTATGTTTCAAAGACAACTCAACACTTTAGTTTACTCTTGTCTAACACACAAACTCCGCCAGGTGGGGTTTTTTATGGAGCAATTATTATTGTGTTTACATCAATAATCGGGTTTCCAGGAATGAAACACACTAAAATTCACTCAGCAAGTCCGTTCCGTTCATCATCCGCTCTATTAAAGGCAGTTCCTTCCCATTTCTTTCCTAAAGATAAATTTCTCCAGGTTGAACCCATTATTTCTGGGTTCTACGAGTATGCTGGTCATTGATCTTAAGAACCTTGCTAAAGTCCCCTTTATTATAATCAATCACTATACCACTTAAATATTTCTATCATGTCTCCTCTTAACCTACTTCTCTCATCTTAATCTACCTCTCTTTGACAAACACGCTTATACATTTTCTTTCCTTGCGATGTATATATATATATATATATATATATATATATATATATATATATATATATATATATATATATATATATATATATATATATATATATATATATATATATATATATATATATATATTTATATTTATTTATTTTATTATTATTTACTTTCTTTCTTCATTTCTTCTTACTTTATTTATTTATTTTTATTTTATTTTATTTTATTTATATATATATATATTTTTTTTTTTTTTTTCATTTTGCTTACGACATTATTAAAGTGGCGTGCGACCAGCTCGTCACAGGGATGAGTACAAAGTATGTGTTTCTTGGGAAGTTAATTTAAACTAATATTTAGGTATAGTATTACAGACATGCCCTTTACTATTGTATCTTATCAAATTGAATTCATTTAACTGTGGACAATATAATCTTAGGAGCTAGCGATAGCAAGACTGGTACGTTGGATAAGCTAGACCAGAGTTGTCCAAACAGTGGCCTGCCTATCCCCTGGGGAACACAACATCGTAGATCATCAGGGTATGAGAAAAAATAAGGAACACACACACACACACACACACACACACACACACACACACACACACACACACCATAAACTTCCCATGTTCTATGAAGGTTGAGAGAGGGAGAGGAAGAGGGGAGGGACACGCTGCTGACTGCTGCGGGGAACCACTCACTGTTGCCCACACAGCCTTCTCTCAGGCGTCACTGTGCGCGTCTGTTATTTAATCCCTTCAGTACTGGGACACATTTTTACCACGAATGTTGGGTATGACTAGACTATTTCATTGAAAATGGAAAGGGCCTATGTAGGTCAAAAGATTAATGGCTAGAGTCTCTTCTATTTCAATCCCTATAGTTTATAAAACTATATAAAATCGACAAATAATTAGCAGAATAGAATATGAAAATGCGTCCCAGTACTGAAAGGGTTACAGTAGACTAGAAACTTGATAATGCTTTTTATTTCAGTGTAACATATTCGAGTTAATTGACACTCCAATTACGCAATCTTTTCCTATTTAAGTTTTTTTCAGCCATGGAAACCGGGACTGAGCGATGTGAGGGGCGGTAAGTAATAGTTGGCCAAAGTACAATAGTGAAAACGTTTGGACTGCACTACTCTCGACATCCAAGGTCCCACAGCACCAATGAAAAGATGAAGGAAGAAAAGGAAGGAAGGAGTGGCAATGGTAGGTGTCTCCGCAATCAAACAAAGCTTTAAAGTAATCAGTACTCACTAGTTCACCGCTGTTCAGTTTGCCCTGGTTGTGTGGCAACAACAATCGATGTTTCTCTTAGTGTCACTTGAGGTTTGCAGTTGTCAGGACGAAAAGAATAATTAGTAAGGCACTATTCACAGGAACTCGGAACTCAATTGTATACTACTATAAGTACGGCATAACCTTGCTGGAACTTAAACATGTACCTTAGTTGTAGCAATGGAGGTGCCTCGTAATGATCGGGAGAGTAATACAATTTGTGTGCCGCGGCGCCACCCTCCCACCACCTTGCCTGCAACAGCTCACTTGTTTGGCTAAATATGGTTAGTATGCTCGGTGGAGACATGATTGGGGTACATACAGAACTTGATTCACGGCATCTGGTGCAGGTGTTCGTTCCGTGCAGTAGCTGTGTCGGTGTACCTCTCCACACTCCCACGCGTTTCACCTTGGTTATGTTCAAACCAGCTCGAGCGTCAATTCGAAACACTGTGAATCTTTTACTTACATGAAAGGCACTATTATGTACTTTTGATTCACTTGCTGGATAACGTTACCTCATCAGTTTTGTTATAACTTTAAGTGGAAATAACAGTTCTGGTGTCGAGTCCTCTATGTAACAGAAATACTTCTAAATAGAATTCTTAATGGATTTGCTCTCCATGCACAAATTAAGTAATTATGACACAACCCGCGCCTCACAGGTTTGAAGTGTGCCATTTTGTTGTAGTATGCATTTAGCATCTGTAGAGCAAATATTTAGGGCGAAAAAGGTATTTTCTGCGAACATATCTAACTCCTTTGTTTTTAAGACAAGAATTTATACAACTGCGTACAACTGCGCTGTAGGGCTAGTAAGTTTATACGCAATGCTAGCCAAATCCTCCTTTGGTAATCCTAATCGTTCTCTAATCCTGTGGATGTTGTTTTCTTAGAGGGTGTTAGGCTTGTGTGGCATTACATTAATCGAAGCTAGCCAGATCTTGCCATGAAAGTACATCCATGAGAACACTGAATTAATAGTCGCTCAACTGGTGGTGGTGGTGGTGGTGGTGGTGATAACACTGGCCTGCGTTTCGAATCTTTTTTTACAGGTCAAGGATTTTCAACTATTTGGGGATTATTTTTACGTGCTGAATTTTAAAATATCATTTATTTTCTTTGGTCAGATCTGGTTTCTAAGATACACTGAATCTGTATTATAGCATATTTTCCCCCAAATGACACTATCATAGTAGCGGATACCGGCTTTGTTTTTGCCACAGCTTGTCATGGGTTACCTTAAATAGCTAATATTCTTTCTTTTCAGGTCTAGATGTGCATTACAATGGATCGTAAGTGTAAGAACTATCCTAACAGATTTTGCTACATCTGCGGACATGTGATTATTCCAGACCGTCGAACAAAAATCACGGATTTTGTGAAGAAGGCTTATCACGCTTATTTTGGATTCAAACTAGGGGAACAGGATACAGCATTTGTACCCCAAATCTGCTGCAAAACACGTATGGAGAACTTACGTGAATGGAGGAATAGGAAAAGGAAGAGTATGTTATTTGGTGTCCCAATGATGGGGAGGGAAGGGAAAGCTCACGTTACCGACTGCTGCTTCTGCCCGTCAAATTTAAAAAACATCAACCGCAAGAACAAGCACCATGTTCAATACCTTGATGTTCCTTCTGGCATAAAGCCAATCCCCCAAGGACCAGATGTTCCTGTTCCTGAGCCTGATGTCAACATGGAATCTGGTTCCGATTCCGAATCTTCAGACATGACTGATACAGGGGAATATAGTACATACAGTAAGCCAGAAAAGGACGATCGACTGGTGCCATAGACCCAACTTGACACGAGACCTGAACTTTATAAGAAGTCTGTCCAGCTGCTGGATTCTTGTCTTTGAGAAAAACATCTACTTGCCCCAAGAACAACGTTCTCTTGGTATCAGGAACGCGAGAGAGACTTCAGATTTTTTTTTTTTTTCTTTATTCATGTGCGATGAAGCATCTTCATCGATTTACAGTAACAATGTTGCTGAACTGATGAAATAATGGGTGTCAAGTATGATGCCATGTAATGGAGACTTTTTATTGACTCGTCTAACAGAAGTCTCAAGACAGTGCTTCTGAATAACGGAAATAATTTTTCATCGATCCCTGTTGGACACTCAGTTGAAATAAAAGAATCCCACAACAACATGGAACATCTGTTGTCTGCTGTCAATTATCAGGAATGTAAATGTTTGATTTGTGAAGATCTTAAAGTTGTTGCATTCGTTCTAGGACTTCAAGGTGGGTAGGATAGTCAGGCTGACGACCAGCATTAAGTGAGGCAAGAGTGACCCATCAAGACAAAGATTAGAACCCTAGTCACACAATGTTCTGCCCCACCCTCTGTTTGAACCGAACAAGGTGTTGCTTCCACCTCTACACATCAAACTCGGTCTAGTGAAGAACTTTGCAAAGGCACTGGAAAAGGAAGGTGGAGGATTTGCCTTCCTCCACCACAAGTTCAAACGAATCAGCATGGAGAAGCTTAAGGCAGGTATATTTTGATGGTCCTCAAATACGGAAACTCATAAAAGATACTAGTTTTGATGGTTCGTTAAATCCTACTGAACTCTACATATGCATTGCAAGCTTCCTTGGCAACCATAGAAGTCATCAGTACAAGAAGATGGTTGATGACTTAATAGAGAATTTCCGTTAACTTGGTGCGCATGTCAGTGAAAAATGCACTTTCTTCGGTCCCATCTGGATAATTTTTCATTAAATTGCGGAGACTACAGTGAAGAACAAGGTGACCGCTTTCACCAAGGCACACATATGGAGAAACGCTATCGAGGTCGATGGGATGTAAACTTTCTGGCTGACTGACAACAAACATTTGAAAATTAAGGAATTTTTGGTATGTGCTTATTTTTCAAACTAAAACCAGGTATTATATTATGTTTGACCTTGAAAACAACGCAGACCGGTGTAATCACTAACAGACACACTCCACCATGAGAGAGAGAGAGAGAGAGAGAGAGAGAGAGAGAGAGAGAGAGAGAGAGAGAGAGAGATCTGTCTTTTATACATTGTTCATCCTCAAGACTACTCCTTCCTTCACTCATCTCCATTCAACTTCATAACTCCCTCATCTTTCTAAATTTCATATCTCAATTTCTCTAAACTTCACCTCTTTCTTCCACATTTTTCCTTCCTCATGGGGAAGGCATGATCCATCTTCACTTCTTTCCTATTTCACATCCTGTCATAGTTCTCATCGATCTCATTCTAAATCAAGGAGTCTTGAGTCGGTATTCAGAAACGCTCTGCTCTCTCACCATAACTGTTTTCCTTTCCAAAGTTACAATGAAGATTAGCTGGTTTTTCAAGTATTTATCCAGTTAATAATGTAAAAATTTTGTCAACCAACTTCTAGAACCTTAAAAAAAAAAAAAAAAAAAATCGTGTAAATTCAAAGCCTTTTGAAATAGTAGAGGTGAAGCACAGAAGAGTTTTTAGTATAGGTCAGGCTGGTGTTCTGTAGACTCATCGTTCTCTAAGTCCTCCTTACGTCTGTTGAGTGTTTCCTCACACGGCGAGAGAAGCAGGGATCTAAGTCTATATTCCTAACACCGTCATGTTTTGAGACTATCGCTCCCCGTCAGCACACACCAAGTCAGCATGAACTAGCAGCACCATCATACACTCACAAGGTTTCGCTCGCCTGGGTGTGGGACGTAGGCTTGCAACACGAGAAAATTCTGACTTAAGCGAAAGTCAGTGGAGAGTGGGCAGTTTCATCCATGTGTGAGTTAAGTCTCGCCACAAAGATTGGGACGAGACGTGTTTAGCTCAATTTAGGTACTTTGTCTTTCGATGAGATTATATCATTGTGTGGGGTTCATCGTCCATTATTACTCTCATTACCTCATACAGCCTCATTCTAGATGTTGCCTTCAAACTTCCTTTATTCCGTAAATGCTGACATCATCTTCTTTGTCCTTAACTGTTTTCAAGAGAAATGAGATAAATGAGGTTTTCAGACAAACAATTCTCCCATTCATGTTGTAGAATAGTAGTATTTTATAGTTTCCGTACAGCTTCCTATATCTCCTAAAATGCTTCTGGCTCATTATTATTTTCAAGGACAACTGAGATATGAAAGTTTACCTAAAGATATTTTCAACTGTAAATACAGAATATTCACCAAGCCCCCAGCAGGATCATGGAAACACCCTTGAAATCTTAATAATTCATCTCTTCCTGAACTCTACTAAATGCATCTATTTTGGAAACAGATCAGCATTCAAAAACACTGTCCTTTCACTACGACTATTTTCCAAAGCCACAGACACGAGCGGGATTTTCAAGAGTATTCCTCGAGTTAATAATGTAGAAATCTTGTCACTGTCTCTAGAACAACAAGCACACCTTAAGAACTCGTGCAAATTTAAATTAATCCTTTTTTTAAAATAGTGGAGGTGAAGCACAAGTGCTAGAGAATAAGAACCTTACATGTTGAAATTTCTAATGTTAAGTTGGCATTGTCTCAATTTAAATCAAGACGAGTAGTAGACTGATCAACAAAAATTCTTTTGATTTCATTGATCATAAGATAAATTATATTAGACCATAAAGAATTATGTCAAGATGAGTTGATGTTTTGATCCTGAGAGAGAGAGAGAGAGAGAGAGAGAGAGAGAGAGAGAGAGAGAGAGAGAGAGAGAGAGAGAGAGAGAGAGAGAGAGTAGGAAGGAAGAGAGAATGAACACAAGCCCTTAAAGATGCAACAGTAAGCACAACAGGTCAGAAGAAGAAGAAGAAGAAGAAGAAGAAGAAGAAGAAGAAGAAGAAGAAGAAGTAGAAGAAGATAATGAAAGCGATAAAAATAACTATAAGAAAAAGAAAAGGGAAGTAAAACCACAAAAGAGAGAGAGAGAGAGAGAGAGAGAGAGAGAGAGAGAGAGAGAGAGAGAGAGAGAGAGAGAGAGAGAGAGAACGTTACTTGCAATGCATGACGCTTACCGCTGACTAGAGGAAGAGGAAGAAGAGGAGGAGGAGGAGGAGGAAGGGATTGAAATATCTTGAGAAGGATAGTTATACTTATTAAAACAAACTAATGAAACGAAGACGAAGAAAGGAATGATTAGGAAAGAAATAATGGAGGATTAGAACATTAATTATGTTAGAAGTAAAGAAGGAATATAGCAAAATAATCATGCATAGCAACAACAGTTACATAAACACAAACACAGCTGATAGCAGAACAAAGAAAAATGCAATAGGGCAAGACTATTACCTAAATCTGCCGTAAAGGAAAATATATCAATTTACAATAGAATGAAATCTCAAATGTGGAGAACAAGAATTAAAGGATGTGCAGGAAGTGAAGAAAGGGGAGGGAGAGAAAATAATTAGGACAATGAGAAAGAGGATAACTAAAAGGAAGAGAAAGATGTGAAATTGGAAAGAGAAAGAAAGGAATAAGGACAATAAAGAAAAAAAGAATAGAAATAGAAAACAAGAAGGAAAAAGAGGAAGAGAATTAATGAGGGCAATAAGTGAAGAGGGGAAAAACTAGGAAGAGAAGGAAAAGGAGGAAGAAGAGGAAGAAGGCGGGGCATAGCTTGAAAGAGGGGGAAGGGAGGAGAGTGAGGGTAGCCTGCTGACCCAGCAATCCTAGCATATAAAAGCGACCACACTCCTCTGCTAGCCATCTTCTCTGCCCAGATTCCCAGTGGAAGAGAATCTGGACAGATAAGATGAAATAAACACCCCTGATCCACCCATGCATGGGGATTAAGGAAAGCCAATGAAAGTACAAAATGGGGTCCCTTACAATTCTGTGCTGTTTGGCATCTACTTGTGATGGATTTATGTAGTGTAGTGTTGTAGTGATGTGATGAGTGGCTTACCTGTGTTCCTCTGAAGTGGTGGAGTTGTGAGGTGTTTACAAGTGTTGAGGTGATAGATTAATGGGTGTTGTGTTCGGCTTTTCTAATTTCTTTGTCATTGTCCTTCCTCCTCAGGTGCTCGTCTTTGTTTCTGTCTTATCTCTCTCTCTTGTTCTCTACACTGTTGTTCAGAAGTGACTCTCTCATTATCTTTTGAGTGGACACTGCAAGGATGAGCTCAAGAATGACTAGATCAATAAAGAAATACATGAATGAATAGATAAATAAAATAACAAGTACATAATTAACACACTAAAAAAGCAGACAGATGACAAGTGCAAAGAAAGTCAAAATACATGAAGTCAATGAACTGTTAGTATTATTAGCACAATCCCTGCCAGTCCCCAATCTGTGGCTCCAAACACACTGTATAAACACAACACACCTGCCCACACTACTAGACACAAAGCACTGTTGACTGTTTATTGCAATATTTTGAAGATACAAAAAAAATGCTGTAATTTCACCTATTTACCAATCGTCATATTTACAAACATTTAGCCAAAAATATTTGTAATCCATAAAACAATAATTATACTCCCCGAATGCATATAAAAATACAAATTCTATTTACATATCTTTTTCATTATTGTCCTTCCAAGGAATGTCAATTTTCATGCCACAATTTGTAGCATTTTTATCCACTTATATTTATCTTTACATCTAATCAAAGTTAATCTACAAACAGATCACTACCTATTCAACTACACTCAGGATTTTCTTCCACCCTGAAGCCTTTCAATCTGCTGGTTATCAACAGATTGAATAGATTGAAGCCAGATGATGAGACTCCCAGGAGGAAACACAAACAAAGAAGAAAATTTAATATACAACAGAAGCTTCCTCAACTTCTGTGTATGTCACTGGCAGTCTTGGTGAACTGTATGTGAGGACTGGCACATGTAAGTAGTGTGTCAAGGTCATGTCATTGCTATCTCATGTCAGGCTTGGCATGACCATACATTTTAAGAACCACTTCTCTCACTAACACTACAGTCCTTTATAACTGCAGGACATGACTCATTAATTTAGGATATAATTGAATAAAGGGAAAAAAAAAAATTATCACAGAAGATAACTGGCTTTAGTCATGTTTCCTGACTATCAAGAGCATGTAGGAGATCTCTGAGGGCTCCACCAAAATAAATTATAAGTAAATATTGTGCATGGGGGAAAAAAATGTGACTAAATCCACAAAACAAGTTCCAATATGAGGCAGCTGAATTCCATCACTGCATCCCAGATCATTTCTACTGTCACTAAACACTTCAAGTTTTCCATATTTTGGTGTAATTCTCCTCAATGCAGCAGCAGATTCAAGTGAAGAAGGCTAAGGTTGAGGTCAAATTTGAATGGAGTCAGACTCAAGTGGTGGCAGAATTAGATGAGAGGATTTACCAGTTGCCTGATTGTAAGACATTGCAATTCTCATTATAAAATACCATAATCATGAATAATAAACCCAACAGTTATCAATAACAATGTTGGCCATTACCTTCTCCGTACAAACTGAGAGTTCATTAATACTACTCATTGTAACTGGACCTCACACACCACACACCCCATTACCATGGAAACGGGAGACACCAACTGCCCCGCTTGTACAGAAAAGTCCCAGAGGTGTGTGTGTGTGTGTGTTATTCACCACAGTTGCCTGCTGGTCATCCAGCCAGCCTTTCCCTACAGAGCAAGCTCAGAGCTCATAACCGATCTTTGGGTAAGACTGAGACCACATCACACACTACACACTGGGACAGCGAGGCCACAACCCCTCGAGTTCCGTCCAGTACCTACTTGCTGCTAGGTGAACAGGGACTCGAACCCGGGGCCCTCTCAGTTGTGGGGCGAGCGTGCTAACCACTACACTACACGGTGTGTTTTTACCTAGTTGTATTATACAGGGCTCAAGCAGGGCTAATACTGTCCTGTCTCCATATCTATATATCCAACATTTCCTTAAATTTCTGCACACTTGCTGCTGTAACAATCTCTTCACTTAATCCATTCCAGACATCCACCGTTCTATGCGGAAAGCTGAACTTTTTAGTGTCTCTCAAACATTGTCTTTTTCTGATCCTCTTTGAATGCCCTCTCATCCTTCCACCATCATCTTCCTTTAGTATCACCAGATCCTGTTTGTCAACCTTGTCAATGCAGTTCACTATTTTATACATTGTTATTAGATCTCCTCTTTCTCGTCTGGCTTGTAAGGTAGGCAGTTCCATTTCCTTCAACCTCTCCTCATATGTTAAATCTTTCAGCTCTGGTACCATCTTTGTGGCTGCCCTCTGAATGTTTTCTATCTTCGTTACATCTTTCTTTTTATGTGGAGACCACACAACTGTTGTGTGTGTGTGTGTGTATGTGTGCAAGCTATTTACGAATCTATCTCCCAAGTCAACATACATACACACACTTAGATTAAATCTCTCTCTCTCTCTCTCTCATCTGGGAAGCAACTGACTCTGAACTATAATGAAACATAGAGGGATAACAAATGACACCCTTGGGACAATGTTTCTTATAATTCAGCTATAAATATGTACTGAGCATAGACATCAGCTGTCATCTTTAATGCAAGTAGTGGTGGAAGCGAGTTACCTGAGAAATGCCTGCCATGTTTGAAAGGTTGATGAAAATAATGAAAATGCATGTAAGAATAGGTCAATTTTGTGTCAAATAAAGATGAAAGAAAAAAATCTGCACAAAATGAGGAAGTCAAGTGAACTAAAAAGAATATTGGACTTATAAGAATAAATAAATACATGAAGGAAATATAAGATAATGAAATCTACTGAAATATAAGATAATGAAATCTACTGAAATAGAACAGAGTGCTGGAGTACATGCAAGACAAAGATGAAAGGTGAACAAGGAGGATCAGATGACAAGAATTGAATAGATTCTTGTCATCATCATGCCCTGTATTGGCCTCTCCTCAATGATACTACTTTTTTGCTGTTACAGTCATCCTTTGGTTGCATTACAACATCAGAGAAAAGAAAAGGAGTTGACATGGATGTACAAAATAAGAGAAAGTAGATTAATTATTCCTTTGTAGCCTCCAGAACTCTTTAACACACTATGATACAAAACTATCAAAAATATCTTTGGGTGAAATAAACTATCAGACATTGAAAATTGAAAATATCAACAGACATGGCAAACAGATTCAGGACAACTAAATAGCAGAAAAACAGCAAATTTGAAATGCATAACAGCCACATTTCAGTTCTAGCCAGACAATGCACAACATTCTTACTTCCTAAACGTCCCATTACAACTAAGCATTTACACAACAGTTATCAAGGTTCTAAATTTGAAAACTTTTTTGATTCAGATTGCTGAAGATCTACTGCAATGTTCTTATTGAGACTGAACTTCGCCATGAGTTTGTAGGCCTCATCCAAGGTGACGCTCTCGTTGTCCATGACAATCTTGGTAAAGAAGGTTGGCACCAGCACACGGCACCGGTATACAGGCACCTGTCAATAGCAGAGGGATCAGTGTTGCTAACATAGCCTACTAGAACTCCATCAAAACAAGAAGAAGAAGAAGAAGAAGAAGAAGAAGAAGAAGAAGAAGAAGAAGAAGAAGAAGAAGAAGGTCTGAGTTTTACTTACAAATATAATACAGGTACCCTTTTATTGGCCGTTTGCTTTAGGTGTTTCTAATTTACATGGTCCCAAATCCGATAAACTGGTTTTATTTATGATTTTGTTTTCATTGTATGGCAACTACAGTCGGGTTTCATTAAGCCTCCCTGAGGATTGCTTTCGATGCAACACTAAGGGCGACTACAAGCTGAAACCAGTGCTCATCTACCATTCAGAGAATCTCATAGCCCTCAAGGTAAGAAAAATATAAGATAAATGTTATATTTTTAATGCTAAAGAAATAGAGAATGGATATAATAGAAGGGACACACACACACACACACACACACACACACACACACACACACACCGCGTAGTGTAGTGGTTAGCACACTCAGCTCACGACGGAGAGGGCCCGGGTTCAAGTCCCAGGCATAGCGAGACAAATGGGCAAGGCTCTTAATGTGTATCTAACCCCTGTTCATCTAGCAGCAAATAGGTACGTGATGTAACTCAAGGGATTGTGGCCTTGCTGTCCATGTGTGTAGTGTGTGATGTAGTTTCAGAACTACCTGAAGATTGGTCTATGAGCTCTGAGCTCGCTCTGTAAGGGAAATACCTGGCTGGGCGACCAGCAGGCAACCACGATAGTGAATTACAAAGGTTTCCAGGACATCTACCCACCATCCCTCATGTTTACCATGACCAGCCCCTGAATGACTCATATGAATTATATTGTAATTTTGCAAAGGTTTTGATGTTTATTATAGCCAAGTAAAAGAAAGAACTGAACAAAAAAGTTGGGAGGGAGAGGGAGGGATGGAGGGAGAGAGGATCACACACATGGGTGGGGTTACCATGATTACCAGGACATCTCGCCACCCCTCATGCTTACCATGATCAGCCCCTGAATTCACTGACTTATAAGAATAAAAACACTTTTGCAAAAGTTTCTTGTGCATATGTGTGTGTGTATTTACCTCGTAATATACAGGGTTCGAGTGAGGCTCATAGTGTCCTGTCTCCATATATCCATATATCCAACAATTCCTTGAATTTATGTATATTGGTTGCTGTAATGACCTCTCTTAATCCATTCCAGGTGTCCACAATTCTATGTGGAAAACTGTACTTTCTTGTGTCCTTCAGACACTGACTCCTTTTGATCTTCCTTGAATGTCCTCTCATCTGTCTGGTTTCTTCCTCCATCATCACCAGGTTTTGATTGTCCAGCTTTTCAATGTCATTTACTATCTTATATAGAGTTATTAAATCTCCTCTCTCTCTCTTCTATCTTGCAGAGTTGAAAACCTCACCTCTTTTAATCTGTCTTCATAAGTTAGTTCTCTTAATTTTGGTACCATTTTTGTGGCCACTCTTTGGATCCTTTCTAATTTTCTTATATCCTTTTTCACATTAGGTTACCACACCACAGTGGCATACTCCAACCTCAGATGTATCATACTGGTTAGAATTTTTCTTATCATGTCCTTATCCATGTAGTGGAAAACATGAGTTCCTTTATGCAGCCATATATGAGGGCCCCAGAACTATAGGGGCTCAAGCGCTGCCTCCCCAATCGTTGAGATATTCATATTTCCGGAATTGGCAACTCTTCCTCTGTCTGGCTACGTTGTTTCTGACACAGTTTTCCGATTTCAATAAGGTTAAAAGTCTTGTAGAAGCCAGTGTACTCTCTACCCATCGATACGTAAAGCACTATTCTATGTATGGCGTTTGAGCCTGGGGTAGCGTTGGTTTTGGACCAGAGGGGCTCAAAGTTAGCGGGAGGTAGCCAGCCAATGAGAGCGCACGGCACACAGCCCATAGGCAAATCTCGTAGAATTAGCATTTTTCTTCCATCAGCACACTGCTATGACAACCTCATGGAGTATGACGAAGGACAGTAGTAACTTCAAAACTGGCACAAGTCGATTTTAGCTGGCCAGCCCTGCTGCCTCTTCTCAAAGGGACTACCTGGTCTACAAACGTACCCTGGACGGATACGCCGTTTCTAGTCCATTAAGGGACCATTGGTAGTCTGAGACAGCTACAATCCGTTACATCCCATATCCATAACGACTTATGGGCGATATTGACTTCTCATAAGGGAACGGATACGACAGTCTACATCTGCCACTCTCTCTCTGTTTTTTTGGGGGAAATTTACACTATGTCATTCTCAAATACTACACACTCAGCAATTTACATCTATACAATATTTATACATATATACATACAGTGCATGTATGTTTTCTGTGTGTGTGTGAAAGATGTGTATGTAAAAGAGGCTCAGCCATTGTGTGTGTTTGTTAGTGAAAAGAAGGTGCGAAGTAGAAATGATTGGTGTTTCTTGGGAGAGAAATAAGTGTATGGAGAGAGTTACCCTTAAAGAATTAGAGAATGGTGGATCTTGAGGGCACACAAGACTAGACTAAAGTGCACACTACAACTTCACCGCCCCCTCCCCCCAATCTCCAACTTCTTTAGCGGATGTATAGCAACATAATGAGTGAGTACAGATTATCCAGTCTCTTTCTTTGAATAACAAGTTCCACATGTTAATCCTTTGTTTATCCATCATTACTGAGTTATTTTTTATGATTTCCTCTAACATCTCATAAACCATCCTCCAATTTGTGTTGCTTTCTTTTAAGTAACTATTGTACTGTACTATGTACCAATACTTTTATGTTCTATTTTTCTTACATTTACCCTGTGATGCAATTCCTTAATGCAGCTTAATGTATTATTATTATTTTTATTATTATTATTATTATTATTATTATTATTATTATTATTATTATTACTACTATTATCATCATCATCATCATTATTGCTATAATATCCCCTTTTTGTTATTGAGGCACAAGGAAAGTGTAAAAAAATCATTATTTATTTCATTAAAAATTTTGTCAAGGTTTAAATCACAGGTCATACAATGAATTGTGCAGAAACTTGAGGGGGGTGGGTACATTTTACATGCTAGCACTCCAATGCACCATACATTTTCTTTCATTCTTGGCCAAAAAAATTCTAAAGAGCAGGGCTATTGTCTGAAACTTAGTTGAAATCAATATCTTTCTTAGAAGTGGAGTTATCGTTTATAGACTTTAGACGCATTTTTCTCAGTTTTTAAAAAATGGCGCTTGAGTCCCTATGGTTCTGGGGCCCTCATATATATGTATATGTGTATATATATATATATATATATATATATATATATATATATATATATATATATATATATATATATATATATATATATATATATATATATATTGGTATATATGTATGTATGTATATCGCCCATTGTCCAGGGCGACTTTAATGCTGTCACTGGCACCGAAAGGGCTGGCTATGAAATATGTGTTGGTCCCCATGGTTCTGGTACCCGGAATGACAATGAGGGAATTGCCACCCAAGCCCATCATATTACAGATCTTAAGTGTCCATCGAAGAGCCAACTATAAGCCTGTGACAATTGGTGGTCATCACGAAAAGGAAGTAATAAATATTCCTGTCCTTTGAAGCTCAATTAACGCCTGGAGTTGTGCAGAACAAAGAGTCACAAGCTTAACAATTGAGAATAACATCGTTTTTCAAGCCAATGATCATTGATAACACTGATGCATCCGCATCATCTGCTGCCACGGCTATGATGATAACAATGATAACCAAACCTTTCAGAAGTAAATACTTTACAATAACAAAGGGACATAATTTTTGGTTGCAAGAACATATCTTGGTTTATATAATGGAAGTGTATGGGGGAAAAAAGGGGCTTGATTTACGAATTTTTGATTTATGAACAGTTTTCTAGGAACATAACTCATTCGTAAATCAAAGGACAGGTGTACTCGAGAATGCTGCCAGCCACCCACATACACTTTGTGACATCAGCGACAGTATCAAACTTGCATTTTTACCACCCAATACAACATCCCTACATCAACCTTTAGACCAGGGTGTAATACAAACATTTAAATTGTATTATTTCCTCTCTACCTTAACTGACTTCCTGGAAGTAACCAACCAGAAAGGTATCAGTGTGAGGGATTACTGGTGCAACTTTAACATAAAGAATGCCCTTCATTTTGTGAAGATGGCTAGGGATGAAGTGCCATTAAGTGCATTAATGGTGTGTGGGAAAATCTCTGCCCTAAGTTTGTCCATGATTTTAAAGTATTCTCTGTTGAAGCCAATACCACAGCAGCAAAACAAAAGACAATGGTACTGGCCACAAAACTTGGATTTGAAGTAGAGAAAATGATATTGAGTCATTGCTACGGTCTCATCATAATGAATTAAGCAATGAAGATTGACTGAAGTTGGAAATAACATGAGTAAAGGAACAGGAAGAAGCAGAAGCATCACAAACTCAATAACAACAATGTGTGCTCTCATGCAAGATGCTATTGGAGTCTATAGACAAATTAAGAGAAGTTCTAGATTTGATTGAGGAAAATGACCCTGATGTACAAAGGAGCTCATCAGTCTCTCGCAGAGTGTTGGCAAAATTGGGATGTTATCAAGAGATGTTGCGACAAAAACAACAGAAAACTGTTCAGATGCAATGACTTCATTCTTCAAGAGGAGAGGGAAAGAGGAAGAACAGCAGTCAAAAGAGGAACCACAAGAAGAAGGGCAGCCAGAGGAGGAATGACAAAAGGGCGAGAAGTCACAGTTGATGTCAAGGTGACAGGCAGTAAAGGTTGATTTATGTTGTTTTTGTTTTTCGTGACCTCTTCAGGAATGCATCCCTCACATAAATCGAGAGGTATCTACCTGTAAATAATATCATACCTTATTTTTATGGTATGATCTAAATGTATTTATATGATTATAAACTATCAACTTTTTATCCATTTATTTAATTTTCATGTCTAATTCTCCCTATTCTGATGACAGAAGGACCGCTGTCTTGGCATGCCCTTCCTGCCCTCAGATTCAAACCAATATGCTTGAGAACCCCTCCACCTTCACTGTACAATAGCTATTTATGGTTTCAGACATAATCCTTTCTTTTTAAATGAGAGATGCTCCACCCAAGAACATCAAAAGACAACCCACTGTTGATGCTATTCTCAAATGACAACAATCCTTAAGAATATACCAAGGCAAAAGTAACAACATGAAGCCACTCACATCATAAGAATTCCCAATGAACCTGTCCATGTGACCAAGTTTCTTCTTGAGCAGTTCCAGCACAAACAGTGACTGGTCAGATGTGAAAGGGCCATAGATGAGGTAGTCCTGCTGCAGCATCAAGTCAGGATTGGATTGTTTGAACCACTGCAACAAACCAGATCACCACCCATATGTAAGTTCATTAAATGTTTGTATTTTCAAATCCTTCTGTGCTTCAGCTTCACTATTTCAAAAGGCTTCATTTTAATTTTACACACATTCTTTCAGGTGTTTTTACAGCTCGAGAGGCAGAGGGAAAAGACTCCCACAGTATTAACTGGAAAACACTCTTGAAAACCCTGTTGATCATTTATGTGGCCTTTGAAAATGTTGTGGTGAGAGAGCAATCTGTTTGTAATTATGAACCAAATATTCAAGTGATAATTTTCCTCCCTTGGATCTTAATAGTCTTAGCCATTTCTGGAGGATCAACCTGGAACAAAAGTTACTTCCTGGACCAGAAGGATATTCATAGCAAATAATGAGTGTAGCCTCTTGAGAAAAAGATGAAGAATGTTACATTAAATGATAGTTGTTGTGATAAATCTTCTCTTTTCCAATGTACCAGAGTGGAGGTGATAGCCAAGTAGTCAAACCTCAGATGTGATGAACTGTGGTGATTCTAGACCTGCAAGAAACTAGTCATGCTTTTGGTCTCAACTCCACCCTGTTTTATCAAGTCTATCACAGTAATTTTGCTACTGAGGACACACAAACTCAAACACTAAATTATTCTCTCACTCACTGACTCCCTTAGCTATATATTCATTTCTAGTGTTGAAATAAGCACCATAGTAACCTTCAATTGGCTAAACAATTTTGGAGTACCCAACAAAAATAATCTGATGTATGGGAGTCCTGGAGTTCCTAAGCCATGATGTAAACAAAATTTTGGTGAGTCACAACCAGCCTATAGTATGTAAAAAATAAATGAATAAACAAACAAAAGCAAATAAAATCCTTACTTTTGATCCTACAATTAAAGAATGGTCTTGGTGGGAATAAAGTAAACTTGTCATATGTCTTGAAACTAAAAATGCTGTTGACAAATCAGCAAGCAAGGCTATCAATTACTTATAATGTCACTATGAAGTACCTAAATTATTGTGACAGACACATTAACATACTACGGAAATGCAAACAGAGGACACAAACCTGATGTCTCTCGTTCGGCAGAACACCCATAATCACATCCTCCAGGTAAGATAAGTTCTCTTCTAACCGCTGTTCTAGGTCACTATTGGTCATATTTTGTAGCTTCCTGTAGCTCCTTCTTAGAGAGTCCAAAGTGTAGTTTGAGCCTTCCAACACAGTCGTGATTTGACATTCTTTCTCTGAAAAGTCATGAATTCTTTTGTTTTTCTTTTCTTTTATGTAAGAGGGGAAACGTGAACAAAGGTAACACAAAGAGTAAACAAAAAGGTCCACTTAGATGCCAGTCCCTGAGTAGGTATGAAAGAGCTAGCCAAAAGAATGGGAAAAATGTCTTGAAACCCCCCTCTTAAATAAGTTCAGATCAAAGGAATATAGAAATACAGAAGCTAGAGGGAAGGTCAGGAGGGTACCAGAAATTGCCATACTGCTACTTGAAAGTTTTCTGTAAACCTTACAATATAGAGGTGGTGAAAAGTGTGCAATAGTGTGTGATGAATGTGCTTAGGAAGTCAAGAAAGGATGGAAAGTGAAGAAAAAACTCATTCTTCCACACATGAGGTGGGTAGAATAAGAATGAGACAGGAAATAAACACAACACACAAGGGAAGCAAGTATAGCTCATTACTTTAACCCCTTCAGTACTAGGACACACTTTTATATTAATTCTGCTTAGGACACACTTTTATATTCATTCTGCTTATCATTTGGCAATTTTATACAGCTTCAGAAATTCCCACAGGGATTAAAATGGTACAGACTATAGCGGCTAATCTTCTGACCACCATAAGCCTTACCTAATGTCAATGGAATCATCTAATCATATCCAAAACTTCTGGTAAAAATGTGGCCCAGCACAGAAGGAGTTACACGACAATGGGTACTAACCACAAGACTTCTTTCCATTCCTCATCCTGGTGGAATTATTTCTGCTACTGCTTGTCTCACTCACCACAGATGTATCCTCTACATCCTTCAAGGCAATGGCATTCAGCTGCTCCACTTCTGCCTGAATCTTCATGAAAAAGTCATCATCAATAGAATCTGGAGCCACATTTTTCATGTCCACAGTTGAATTTCTTTTCCTTATGTATTTTTTCTTTTCTTTCTCCCCTGTAACATTCCTTGAGGTGGAGGCTTTCTGACAATTCTTATATGAGTACTTTTTATTGTACGGTTTCCTGCTATAGCCCGTTTGCTTGACCTGCTTGTCATTGTCTCCATCAAGGGAGAAATTCCACAAATCATTACAGTAATCTGAGTCACTTTTTACCTGCCAGTCTTGAATCTTGGTGATCTCTGTTTGTTTACTGAGGGAGTCTTTGAACTGTTTGCTAGTGGAAGATTTTGACACCACTTTCTGGGTCTTATGAGCAGATTGGTGAGCTTTGTTCTTATGGATAACCATGTCTGACTCATTTTCATTTTCATCTGATTCACATCTGCTTTCCTTGTAGGTGTTCTTATTCTGCACTACTACTTTACTTTTTTTCACAGGACTTCTTGTTTTTAAAATCTTATCCATTTTTTTATTCTTCAAAGTATTTTTTCTTTCTTTGCCTTTTGTTGCAAACTTGTGTGCATTTTGTTTAAATCTCTTGAGTTGTGGTGAATAATTTGACTCTGAATAGTCATCAAATATTTTTGGCTGAGAAGATATTCCCTTTTTTCTTGTACTTCTCCTCAGGTTCCTTTCTTGCTTATCATTCACAAACTTTACGTTTAAATCCTCTGTACACACACTATTTGACACATGGTCAGTTTCTGATGACACATAGCTAGTATATTTTCCTGAAGATTCACCAGAACTATCTTCTGATTCCTCTAAATCTTTTGCAAGTATCTTGGATTTCTTGCTCATGAATAACTGCTCATTTGCTTCAAAATGAGAAATAGTACTTGTTGGAACTTCAGGGGAGGAGAATTCCCTTTGGTTTTTCTTCATTCCTTTAGTGCAAATCTTCTCAAAGGTATATTCTTCATCTGAAACATCCAATCCTGCTTCATATCTACCACCATTTTGTGAAAATTTCACCGTTAAATTTTTGCCTTGCACTCCTTGATTGCTCTTACCACAAACATTACCAGAACATACACTTTTTTGTGTGTTCAAGAAAGATGAAATATTTGATTGCCCTTTTTTTTTCTTTCCTATTTTGCTAGCCCTTTTTTTTTTGCACACACTGGCAGCTTTGTTAACATTTTTTCGTTTCTTTTTATGTGTTTGGCGGCATTCTGGAATGAGGCAGTCAGGTAGTAATTTAGGAGTATGATTTTCCTGCTCCAAAATATGGGCTGCATCTGAGCCTGAGCTAAAATATAATGCAGTATTATCTACTGGCAGAAAGTCAGTAAATAACTGTTTTCTCTTAGAGCATTCACTCCCAAAACTCGATCCTTCATAATCTTTCTTGCATCCAAGATGCACAATTTTCATGCTTCTTAAAAAAGTCACTACATTCCCTTCTTCAGTACTATGATATACATTGTGTTGTAAAGGATCCTCCCTCATTACTGAAAGCTGATCACTTATTTGGCTTGGGGATTGAGATTCATTTGTACTCAAAGTTTCTACATTTACAAATGAAGATTCTCCACTGCTATTCTGCAATAAGAATTCATCAGACGATGGCTGCAGCTGACTACTGACATTCTGAGATCTATACCAAGCTACAAACATATCATTAGCATCCACAAGTTGCCTTTGGCATGACTGATCACTTGCCACTTGACTTCTAGCCATGTGTTCTATCCTCTCCTTGGATGAGAATGAACACTTGTTTTCAAACAATTGTGTACTGTGAGCTTCTTCACTTCCTTTTATCATAAAATCTTTAGCTGAACATGAAGATTTATTTGTTCCCGATAGATATTCTACGCAAGATGGAGCGTATTTTATAGGACTTGTTGCCCTATTACTCTCGAGTTTTTGTCTACTCTCCTCCTCAGCCTGAAAGGAAAAACTTTCTGTGTCATGATTTTTTTCATTTCCTTCTGTTGCAGCACCTCTAGCTGAATGTAATGATTCTTTTGTTTGTGATGGATATTTGATGCCTGTTGAAGAATATCTTACATCAGGGGTGGTTACTAAATTCACATTCTTAAATTTTCTATGGCTTACTTTTTCTCTGCTATGCTTCTTTCTGAGCTGACAAGAGTTTTGGCACCCTGGAGCTGGTGCCTTCAAAACACTGTGTTCTTGACCATGAATTTGCAAAATGATTTCTGGGCAGGACTTGACATATTCGACGGTCACCTTTGATGGACGAGTTTCTTGAACCTCTTTTTCACAATTAGCAGATTCATCACATATTGACACTTGTGATGCTCCCTTTCCTGGCTTGTTAGACTGACTGTCTGTATGGTTGGAAGAAATTAACAGACCAGCAGTGTCATCCTCTTCAGTCTTTATTTGCACAGACATTCCATGGCTATTAGCAGGTGACATTAAACTTTCTTGTAATGGAATCTTGTGCATCTTTGTTTTAGTCTTGTCTTGGGTTGGAGAATGCATCTTTCTAACTTCAGCAGATATTCTAGAGTCTTCATGTGGCTCCTCATTTCCATTGTGTTCTCTCTTGCTGGAACACATAATTCCATCCTGATTATGTTGTATTCTATTCAACACGTCATATTCATCTTCCTTAGAGGAATGTAAATATTCATGTGAATTGTGCTCAGATTCTACACACTCTTCCTTAATCTTATGCACAATTAACTCATCTGTTTCTTCTACATCAGACTGAATGTTCCTAGCAGTGTATTGAGAGCTTGATGAACAGCTTTCTACATCATTCTTGAAATAATTTTGTTGTTCATATTCTGTATCATTTACAAAGAATGATTTGTCTTCAGCTCTAGTCTTTGTTTCACAAACTCCAAGAAAAACCGTATCTGCATTGATGTTTTCCTGCACTATGTTGCTTGGAGACACATCAGAATTACATAATAATGCTTCTGATGTATTTTCTGAACTGACTCTTGATATTAAGGGAGATAACTTATCTAAAAGCTTGCATTGTTCACAACTATCAACATTTGTTAATGTGTTCTCTTTAAACTGCCTGGTAATCTCTTGTAAGGCTTCAGAGCCCAAAGGATCTGTTTGTGGGAGAGCAGAGACTTCCACATTATCTGCTTCTCTCCTCTCAGACACACTGGCACTGAACAAGACATTGTCCATTCTGTTCTCTTCAGTAGAGATAAACACTTCTCTATTGCCCAATCCATCCATCCCTTGTCCCTCACATTCAACATTTTTCTTTTGAGGCTCAAAAGAGAGGTCTCTTGAAACATCACCTTCATAATATCTGACTTCATCACTATCTGATTCTGAGCCATTCACATTTAATGAATGTGGTAAAGCTTTGTATGAAAAACTTCTGAAATTTTCCTTTGTCTTCTGAACATTCTCACCCTCTGATGTTCCAGAGTTCCCTTTCAAGTTGCCATGAACGGGCACTTTTTTATTGACCTTTACTATAGGCACACAGACCTTTCTCAGCTTTATTTCTAAATCTGACAAATTTGTACAAGATTTTTTCCTAAAGTCTAACAATGAAGTTTGCTTCAAGTTTGTCAAAACGCTCCCAGTCTTCTTTGGTATCTGTGTTTTCTTTACATCAACTTTATGATGAAACTGACCATATTTCTTATTAATCCTCTCCTCTGGAGGATTACTGTCAACCTCAGTGAAACATACAGGTGTTGGTGCATTCACATCAGTGTGATACCGGCTGCCATCCACACTTTCACCAACTGTCCCACTTTCATTTTCCTTCTGGAGCCTTCCAGGGGTACTGAAAAAAGTAGAAATAACAATCCAGTCATTTTCTCACCCTAGTCACTATCATCATAATTTTCATTACATACAAAAAGTGGATTAGCTCATCTATCTACTGCAATTATTACTGAAGTATGCTGGGTGAAGGGTCACCAAACTACAAAAGTGTTAATTGTACCTCCACCCTTCAAATGGCAAGACACACCAGTAAAATTTGTCTGCATGAAGTACCAACATTAGTGACTAAATGACAGAGAAAAGCCATCTTCCTGACACAATGAAGTCTTTGCCTGTTGGGCTTAGTAGTCTTGTTTGTCTATTTTGATACCACCTCTCACAAGCAACCCCTCTCCCTGCCTCAACAATGCCACAACTTTTCCTTTTTTTATATAAGAGGGGGAAGCTGGCCAAGGACAACAAAAACAATGAAAATAAAAAGCCCACTAATTTGATTTGCCAGTCCCCTTAAAGATCAAAGAGCTAGCCAAAAGACAGGGACAAATGTCTTGAAACCTCCCTTTTAAATAAAGTTGTCATAGGAAGTTGGAAATATAGAAGTAGGTAAGGAATTCCAGAGTTTACCATAACCAAGCTCACAATACTGCTTCTTGGCATTATTTTAGAGACATTATACTGCCAGACTGAGCAGCCAGTAAGCACTATATCCAGCAGATGAGTGACTTGTGTAGAGCCAGGTGAACATGAAGAAACACCACACTACCCCTGGAGCCACATGTTGCAGATAAACAAGGCTTTAGCTCTACAAATGTCTTGGTAATGCTCATAACACAACATGAAGACAATGTTTTTATGAAGAAGCCACACCTAGCTATCACCAAAACACTTTTTCCCAACTCATGACTATATAGGATTTTGCAGGGCAGCAGATGACTTTCTTTCAAGGGAAGAACTGACCACAACAAACTCAAATAGGAATTTATCTTGTGGTTACATTATCAGCTACTGATGCTCAATGACTGGCTGGCATGAGAAACCTTGATACCTAATGATGTGAATTGTACTGTAATGTACATCATACTGTAATGTACATCACAGCAACAATTATACAGGAATTTTAACATCCTCACTACTGTTTTGCTAGCCTTAGACATTAACAACAATATTAGGGCTCTCTTTAACACATTAAAAATTACTTCGGTCTTTCTTCTAATAATATTACTATATTGCTTCTGAGTCACACTGGCATAAAAATGAAAATGAATCACTCAGAAAATTACTAGTCACTTCAACAGCAGATCTGTTTTTCAGCTTGGATTAGCAAACCAAGAATGACAGACATTAATCTTTTCTTTTTACCTCACCAGATTGCACCATACAACTCCCCCAGTACAGATGATATAACACATCATTACCACAAATATCTAGAACAACTGGCATAATTCTCTACAACATTGAAAGATGTATGGCATTAACCCTTTAAGCACCAACATGTCTTTTGCTAATCTCGCACAGAGCACCATAACTTTTATACAGTAAAAAGGTTATTTCCCAAATAACTATCACTTATTTTTCTAGTTATATCATTAATATTGGTAATGCTAATTAGCTCAAACATTGAATTTTGTCAAATGGTCAAGAAAAGTGTAAAAAATGTTAGTAAAGGGCACCGAGTGACAAAAATTTAATTTTTCGTATGGCTGCATACAAAAAGTGAGCTAGCACCAAGGGTAATAGATCTACAGTGTTCTACAACTCTTTTGCTACACAATGATATATAAAAGTTTCTCCCTAGATCCTAGGAAAGACCCACAAATATCCAAAAACCCGCAAGTATCCAAAGCAAGATTTACTTCACGCATTGTGTAGAAATCACAGATTGCAAAAGTTTTTTTCAAAGAGCTGTCACTTCCTCACTTCTTACAAAATGTTGAGCATTTTGGTCTCACTTTTTAGCTAAAACCTTTAGTCTTGTCAAATAATTACCAAAATTTTAAAAAATGTAGATGAAGGGCACTGAGCATGAGTTGAATATAGCTAAAAATTAGATTTTCAATATTTTGGCATACAAAAAGTGCTCTAACACCATGGGTAATAGACGTAAAGTTTTTGTTTTTTCTCATTGTATTCTACAACCCTTTAGCTGCACAATAATGTATTAAAGTTTCCTCCAAGGCCCAAAGAGATTCACAAACATTCAAACAATCACTCATACGCAAAGCACAATTTTCACTCACACACCTCAACTGGCTTTGTTCTTTGGCTCTCACTACTCACTAGAGACACATGGAAGGTTGTGGGCCACTCACTAAGCATGACAAGTCCATGTGTATTGGTCCACCACACAAGAAGCGTGAGGTTCAATTTTACGATTTATGGCAAACATTTATTTCGCTGTATTTCATTGAGGACATACAGTAAATCTCACGACACTGAATGGTAAAATTATTGTGAATGTACTGTATGTCCTTTGATGCTGAAAGGGTTACTTGAGATGCTAGGTAGCACAGTATTGCCCCAAGCTAAGGCACCACTACAACACTCTAACCACACTCAAACTGCACAATTAATAAGAAAGTTCAAATGAATATGAGGCTCGTATTCTCAAACACTTCTGTGCTTCACCTCCACTTCTCCAAAAGGCTTTACCTAAATTTACACATATATTTGGGAGGTACCTTTATGTATACAGGCAGACTGACAAGATTTCTATACTATCAACAGGAGAAACCCTCTGAAAAAAACTCATTAATCATCTCTATGGCCTTGGAAAATAATCATGGTAATAGAGCAAAGAGTTTCTGAATGCGAACCTGAGCTTTAGGAGAAAGGCAGCACTTCAGGGCAGCAAAGGCCACCCCAGCATGATACTGACCAAACAATAAGAGGAACTATGAGAGCTTCTACATTTGGATCATTACAATGGGAGGAGCAAAAAACATAAATAGATAAATTATAGTAATAATAATGAAGAAAAGAGAGGTCAATGAGAGCAAAACAATTCAATACAAGGGGCAAATTAGTTTATATTTTCAACACAGAAAGGTTTTACACATGTCCAAACTTACATAATCAGTGACCAGAAGCAAAGGGTAACCAATGATACATTGACATTTCACAACACAAAGCCATCAAAACTGTTTGGATTGCATGAAAACTTCCAACCTTAACTAATTTTAGGGGCAGTCTTAGAGTGGTTAGGTAGAGTAAAGTACATTGATCCTTCCACTGTTGTTTGTTGACATTTGAAACCATGTAAAAAAAAAACCTGTCTATACTAAGGGAAGAAAATAAGCTAATTTCATGTCTCTGTAATTTATGGAACAAGTGATAAAACAAAATGAAAAGATCAAACTAGATTCTTTTCCTCAGACAAATTAATGGTGTTTAACGTACTTTACCCCGATGGAAGACATCTTCTCCTTGGATTCACTAGCCAACACTCCCTTGGATGACGAGGCGTCCCTGACTGACACACAGGAATCATTATCCTCAGGGAATTTGAAATAATCTGAGATGGTGGGCATCATCTTGCTGCCCAGGGCCTTCATCAGCCTGCTGGTGGCATTTGGCTGCTGCTGACTGTTACTTGAATTCTGACTAAAGGATGACTGAGAGGAGCTACCCGCCAGATCACGAAGAGTCACACTGACCACCAGCATCTCTCCACATGCCACCAAGTCCTCAAAGCATCCCCCTGGAGATTACAGGACCACTTAGCACCAAAGACTGTATATCAAAACATCTCAGAATATATACAGTAAAATATTTAGAGATAATATTGTACCTTTATCCTACTGTTGTGACCTTACAAACTTATGGATGACAATGCTATACCTTTATCTTGCAGATATCCACTGTCATTACCATCGTCTGTCCATGATTGATTATTTCTTGGGGTAAGGAAGTAAAGGGAGCAGAAGCATGATGGAAGAGGGCGGAGCATGTACCTGTCAAAGATGAAATACTACAATATACAGTGTATTTTTGTTGGCTCTTTGCCAGATCTAACTTCTGATTTTCTCCCTTTTTTTTTCCTTTCTTCCCATATCTCTTCTGATGATGAATTACATATACATCTGCACTGAACAAGCTGAATAGCAAGATTCTAATGGGTATATCTACTTTTCTTCAATCTAATGACACCTTGAAAACTTGATAATTTGCTTAACTCACAAGAGAATTAAAATTACAGCATCTTGATTTTATCACACAATATACATTGAATGGCAAGACACCTCAGAAGATAAGAAAGAATATAAAATAAAACAAACTGTAAGAAGCAATTGGGGCTACATATGTACTATCTGCTATCTTGTGATCCAAAAACATATAAAAACTCCGCAATTTGTTATCTACAATACAGTTAAAAGGAACAACTTTGAATCTCATCACCTGGGATACAGCTAGCCATCCAACACTACATATATTTACCCACACATATAATCTATAAAACCAATATTCAGTAAATCTCAAATATCATACAATTAAAATAAAGATGACAGATAAATAGTCTATCAGGTGGCAGGGTATTTCTTCTGGCATGTCTTAGGAGTTGCCAGATACTGTCTCAACAGCAGAAACAAGTGTATCAACTGATTATGTAGAGAGGGTATTAGGGACATGTGGCTCACTCACTATTGCTATGCACCTAAGCAACAGGCAGGAAACATGTTGCTTTAACAAATGGTTCCAGCACCTCAAAACAAGACAACACACTTACATGAACCAGCACCATCAATTAAAGGTTAAAGGGTGAATGAGTGTGAGGCCTAATGGTTACTTACCCAATCTGAAGTGTTCTGCCAGTTTTGCATTTTGGCTTGTTGCATTCCACATTCAAGGCAGCCCTCTGTTCCTCATACTCCTCCACCACCTCCAACAGATGATGGTGGAGCTCCTGGACATAATCAGTCAATTATTTAAGAATATGATAAAGCAAATCAGTCAGTCATTAGTTAAGTATTAAACAAGATTGATAAATAGAAGGCAAATCATACAGAAGAACTTCAGTGAAATGAGTTACCTTCCAGTGTGAGTATTCCATCCATTTATCAGTGTAAATGGGGCCTGAGGGACTGTCCAGGAGACATTTTATGGGTCGCACCTCCACCACCAGCAGCTTAGAGTCTTTGACCTGTAAATCAAATTAAAAATTAAAACATAAGAACACAAGGGAAAGTCCAAGAACCTATCAGGTCTACACAAAACAGTCCCCATATGAGACAAACCTATCTACTTCTACCTACCATCATCCATAAAGTTTTCTATCATCTTTTAAAACTCTCTAATGACTATACACTAATGGAGCCATCATGATACAGTGGGATCACACACAGTCTGGGAGCCAAGTCATCATCAGATGAAGGGGTAGAAAGAGCATCCATACAGGTTAACAGAGAGAGAGAGAGAGAGAGAGAGAGAGAGAGAGAGAGAGAGAGAGAGAGAGAGAGAGAGAGAGAGAGAGAGAGAGAGAGAGAGCTGGATATAGCCATGAGCAGGTTCATGGTAGGTAAAAAACATAATGTTGGTTATAGCTGAGAGTTAATTACCTGATCACTGAGTCTGCTCAATTTACCTACCACTGCATATGTGTTAATTGATTCCCACTTCTCTTTTTTTTATTCAGATCTAATTTTTCACACTTGAACCTCTTAATTCTTATCCTACCCTGAGGAATTTCCTAATGTTATCCTTATAAGATAGAGGAGGAGGATACAATAGATTTCTTGAATATTTCAAAAATCATGAATAACACCAAGGTTTATGCAACACTAACTGAAAATAGTTATTGAGTTTAATTAAGGCTTGCATCCTATGCACATCACACCTATCTATAAGCTTAGTTACGGTTCTTACTGTACTACCGGTACCTCTTGATTTACACGGGAGATACATTCTTGAAGAGGGCGCACAAAATGAAAACAACGTAAATTGAAATATATGTGTGTGTGTGTGTGTGTATGTATATATGAGGCGCGCCGCGGCAGAAGGGCGTATGCGACAAAATGGCCAAAATTGAGTTCTCCCTCTCACAGGCTAAAACAAGTCTTCCTCTACCTCTTGCATGGACTTACGTCCCTCTTCCTTACTTCTATAAGGCTCAATTTTCTATTCTTTACAAGTATATGATAAGATTTAGTGACGCTAGGCAGACAATGCCAGAGAAGCGCCCAGGCAGAAGGACATAATTATCTCACTCCTGCCGCTCCCTTCACACTTCCTCCAATGGGAGGCTGCATGACGCTCTGACGTCACAGCTTCTAGCGAATCAGAGCGCGGTATTCTGCTCTCTCTTACAAAAGCTGTCCCGCTCTCCCTCAGTCAGCGGCGGGTTCTCTACACATTTTTTTGGGGGTACATAATCCCAATTATTTATGTTTTTGATCCAGATATATAAACTTTTCCAACTTTGGTTTACATCACGTGATAGGACTGTTCGAGGTCTTTCTTTTGGTATGCTTATCATACCCATAGCAAAATTATAGAGCCGGGAAAACGCGTTCAAATATTACAAAACTTTGAACGCGTTTTCTCGTGTTTTATGTTTCTGGCACTTACGACCTTCTGCCGCGGCGCGCCTCATATATATATATATATATATATATATATATATATATATATACAGTCAGCCCTCTTTCTTCGGACTAATACAGACTGGGCCATGTCTGGAGAGTGAAAAAGTCCGGACATTGAAAGTTGAATACAATATAGTTCTATACTGTACAGTAAACAACCTATATTGTCTCGCACATACACTCATAGGCTACAATATGGTACAATATGCATATACAGTATACATGAGAGAGTAAAATATGGTTATACCTGCAGCAGGGTACAATAACCCAAAACCCGAAACCCGTTAACCTGAAAACTGCTGTACGCCTTCTGCAAGCACACTTTTTAAACATGCACCATAAAGCTTCTTTGATTCGTATTTCTTGGAAATTATTATTCCTTTATTTTAATAACTTTTCTTTTAGTAATTTTTATGCTCCTACTATGAATTTGGTTATTCATATCATACTTATAAAGGGAAACAATACAACTACTGTATTTTTATTTTACATAGTCGACATTGCGCTCCTCTCATAGATAGAGTCATAGAGTCTAAGTCTCATGTATGGTAAGAGGAAGGTATAATTTAGTAGTATAGAAGTTGTTTTTGTATAAAAAAAGAATGAAGCAAAAAAAATTATGGGAACAAGTGCTCCTTCACTAAACGTTAGTAACGCTATCAGACGTGAAGAGCCAAGTGTGGCTGGCCCGCATCGCACATCACACCCACACACATACACACTCTTAATGTGTATCTAGCCCCTGTTCACCTAGCAGCAAGTAGGTACAGGATGTAACTCGAGGGGTTGTGGCTTCACTGTCCCGGTGTGTAGTGTGTGATGTGGTCTCAGCCCTACCCAAAGATCGGTCTACATGAGCTCTGAGCTCCCTCCATAGGGAAAGGTTGGCTGGGTGACCAGCAGGCAACCGAGGTGAATAACACAGCTGTGTAGTATAGTGTGCATATTATTGTGGCTTACACAGAACTAATATTTTGGTACTTTATTTATTGTGAACCAAGCAGAAGAGAGTATTTTCTTTTCACTTATTCATTTAGAACAGAGAGAGAGAGAGAGAGAGAGAGAGAGAGCTGTAAAATAATAGGAGGCTGTTTACTGTCTTATCTAGAGCAATGTTTTGCATTACCATTATCAGTGTACATCTAATTTTATTTGGTTCATTTATCCATTGTTTGATCACTTGGTACCTGGTGGTATATATATATATATATATATATATATATATATATATACAGTGGAACCTCTTGATTCGAACTTAATTCGTTCTTTTTGGCTGTTCGAATTGCGCAAATTCGTATTAGGAAGCAATTTTTACAATTGAAATTAATGTAAAAACATTTAATCCAATGTAGTTTATTTTAAATAAAAAAAATACTACTCTCAGCCCCAGCTATTGCAAGAAATTGGTCCCTTAACATCACTGCAATACCTAAAAAATACATAAAAATGCAATAACCATTGTTAAGAAGTAATGGAAAAAAATAAAAATTGGTCCTGACCCACCAGAGTGGCGACATGATTTAACATATTGGCGCCTTGTTTTGCCCTCATCTCATCATGAATCATAGACATCCTTCACATTTTGAGAGTATAAAGTAAACACAGACATGAAATGCATAACAAAAAAAAAGCCATAACAAAAGACTTATTTACATCAGTGTGAAACTCCCGAGTCCCAATGAAGACTAGACAAGCCTCCCCCGGTCCCTGCCTCCCTCCCATGCACTGAATACAGGAACAGATAGCGTAGTAGTATTCCTCCCTTCCCCCTACCTCCATCCTTATCATCTCCCATTCCATACGCAAACAGACACAGTAGGCCACCCCCCCACTCCCTCCCTCCTCCAACCACTCACCATCCTCTCTTCCACCTCCACCCCCCCCCTCTCTCTCTCTCTCTCTCTCTCTCTCTCTCTCTCTCGCTCTCTCTCTCTCTCTCTCTCTCTCTCTCTCTCTCTCTCTCTCTCTTCTTATCAAGTAGAATATATTCTCACAGCATTATTTCCAACAGGAATTATTTCAAGAAAAGTATAAATTATTGTACAAAACTGCAAATTATTGTATTATCGTAGTTTGCACAAATGACAATGATATTTAACAATTCGTTCTTCATTGGTTGTACTTTAAAGTGTTAAATATATCTTCATTAGTAAATAAGTTTGCCAGTGACCAGAGTAGAAGGCTGCATTGACTGCAGTGGTAGGTAGAAAGTGACCAGGGTTGGGGGCCTGGAGTAACCAACGCAACTAGGGGCCGGAGTGACTTGAAAGCCGTTCCAGAGTCACAATAGAGAGAGAGGCGTTCACGGCGAAGACGTGTAAGTGAGACCGGCCGACTGGCAGGAAGGCGGCATCAGCTGCCATGTGTGTTTGTGTTCGAATTGAGAGACCATGTTCGGATTGGAGGTCAAAATTTGTTCGCCAAATGTGTTCGGATTGGGAAGTGTTCGAGTCAATTGTATATATATATATATATATATATATAGTAAAATCCCTCTTATCCAGCATTCGAGTATCCGGCACGTTTTTCCCCGAGCCTTAAAATCAATAAAAAATCATTACAGTGGTACCTCTTGATACGAACACCCTTTGACTCGACCACTTCCCAATCCGAATACATTTGGCGAACAAATTTTGACCTCCAATCCGAACGCAGCCTCCCTATTCGAACAAAAAAAACACGTGGCAGCCGATGCGCCTTCCCGCCAGTCGGCCGGTCTCGCTTGTACTTCTCTGCCGTGAACACCTCTCTCTCGTGAACGGCTTTCAAGTCACTCTGGCCCCTAGTTGCCGTGGTATCCTGGCCCCCAACCCTGATTACCTCTTACCTACCACCCCATTCAGTGCAGCTTCTTCTCTGGTCACTGGCAAACTTATTTACTAATGAAGATATATTGAACACTTTAAACAACCAATGAAGAATGAATTGTTAAACATCATTGTCACTTGTGCAAACTACAACAATACAATAATTTGCAGTTTTGTACAAGTTGTCACTCTCCGGACAAACACAGCCACATTGGACAATTGTCCGAACCCTGGATATTGACCAAAGAATTGAAAGTCCGATGAATTGAAGTCCAAAGAAACGAGGGCTGACTGTATGTATGTGTGTGTGTGTGTGTGTGTGTGTGTGTGTGTGTGTGTGTATATATATATATATATATATATATATATATATATATATATATATATATATATATATATATATATGTATTTAGATAAATACGTACAAAATTTATTGTCTTCAAGACAGGGTGATGCTTATGGATGTTTACTGTGTAGGTGACTTGATGTCTTGTTTACATTGGCTCACCACCTGCACGATAATAATAATCAGTTGCAGATTAGGCTAACAGAAACATTGACGTCGGAAATACTTTATGTTAACCTAGTCACTCATAGCCTTCACAGGTAATCTCATTATAAAAATAATACTAGGTGACAAGGTGGTAATGAGAATTACCAACCAAGAAACTTTATGGTGCCTGTTTAAAAAAGCGCTTCCAGAAGACGTACAGCAGTTTACCGCTAAGCCACCCAGAAGGCATACAGCAGTTTTCGGGTTAATATTATACTGTACCCTATTGCAGGTATAGCCATATTTTACTCTCTCATGTATACTGTATATGCACATTGTACCATATTGTAGCATATGAGTATGTGTGTGAGACAATATAAGCTGTTTACTGTACAGTACAGAACTGTATTGTAATCAATTTTCAATGTCCAAACTTTTTCACTCTCCGGACATGGCCCAGTCTGTATTAGTCCGAAGAAACGAGGGCTGACTGTATCTATCTATCTCTCTCTCTCTCTCTATATATATATATATATACACAGTCGGCGCCATTGGTTTTGGCGCCAAAATCGTGCGCCAATATCTGTGACGAATTATCAAGGACCCCCTATATCCACCTAAGGAAAACGGCAATGGTATTGGCGTGCTAGCACGTGGTGGAGTGGGCAGAGCATAAGTCCCACACAGAGAAAGGAGGCGTCAGTTGCCCGCGGTGATTCATTGAGAGTACATTAATGTTTTTTTTGTCACGCGACCCTCGTGGTTTCCGTGCTTCTACTACCTGTGGTATTTCTTGCATTTTGGGATAATGCCACGAGGTCCAGAGCTGAGAAAGGAGCAAATTGCAGCTATATCATCACTCTGTGTGGCAGGAAAGTCCAACAAGGATATTTCGATCCAGACTGGCATAGCATTACGCAGTGTCCAGAGATGGACAAAAAAATGTGGAGATGCAGGAGGTGATGATCCACCACTCCAGGTCAAGAGGGCTGGGAAACAGGGGAAGGTGTCTAAGAGGACTCTTAAGGTGCTTCAGCGACAGGTGGAAGCTGAACCTAGAATCACAGCTAAAGAACTGAAAGAAAAGAACCCAAAACTCCTACAACAGGTGTCTGTCAGAACAGTCCAACGTCGCCTCAAGGACGACCTCTGCCATTCTCACGGAGAAACAGAGGCAAAAACGTGTGCAGTTTTGTAAGAAGTACCTGAAGTGGGACAATGAGAAGTGGAAGAGTGTATTGTGGAGTGACGAAGCTACATTTAATGTCACTGGGAACCGAGGAGGTAAGGTGAGGCTACGACCAGGCGCAGATCCGTACCACCCTAAGTACACGCAGGGGACAGTAAAGTACCCTGATAGTGTCATGATATGGGGTGCCTTCGGATATCATGGCAAGGGTAAACTTGCGGTGTTGCCTAAAAACATTACAGTTAATAAGGAATGCTATTTGGAGCTGTTGTGTGACCATCTGGAGGACTGCTTTGATGCGTGCAAGAGTGAAGTGTTCATGCAGGATGGTGCCCCTGCACACACGGCCAAATTAATCAAGGAATGGTTTGAGTTTGTGGGAGTGGACTACATAAAGGACTGGCCTGGTAATAGTCCAGACTTTAACCCAATTGAAAATCTTTGGGGACTCATAAAGCGACGGCTACGAGGGCTTAACACCTCAACTGTGCCACAGCTCGTGAAGGAGATTCAGGACATCTGGAATATTTATGAGTTACTTATCAGCCTCTAGTACTTTGTGGGGAGTCCTTTCCTCTTTAGGCAGCTCTCCAGGCGTCGAGGAACGGATTCAGCAAGTCTTTGGAGCATGAAAGGTTCCAAGTTGTCTCAGATGTCCTGAATCTCCTTCACGAGCTGTGGCACAGTTGAGGTGTTACACCCTCGTAGCCGTCGCTTTATGAGTCCCCAAAGATTTTCAATTGGGTTAAAGTCTGGACTATTACCAGGCCAGTCCTTTATGTAGTCCACTCCCACAAACTCAAACCATTCCTTGATTAATTTGGCCGTGTGTGCAGGGGCACCATCCTGCATGAGCACTTCACTCTTGCACGCATCAAAGCAGTCCTCCAGATGGTCACACAACAGCTCCAAATAGCATTCCTTATTAACTGTAATGTTTTTAGGCAACACCACAAGTTAACCCTTGCCAGGATACCGGAAGGCACCCCATATCATGACACTATCAGGGTACTTTACTGTCCCCTGCGTGTACTTAGGGTGGTACGGATCTGCGCCTGGTCGTAGCCTCACCTTACCTCCTCCACAATTGTGTCCACAATTCTATGTGGAAAACTGTACTTTTTTGCATCCTTTAGACACCGACTCTTTCTGATTTTCCTTGAGTGTCCTCTCATCTGTCTAGTTTCTTCTTCCATCTCCAGGTTTTGCTCGTCTAGCTTTTCAATACCATTTGTTCGCACCCTCACTCACCGGCTGTACACAAACGACAGAACCAGTCCCGTCCGCCTCGCTGCACGCCGCCACCACCAGTGGTGTGACGTCACGGCTGACACACGCTGCGTGACGTCACGGCCGACACACTCGCTGCACACTCGTTGCGTGATGACATAGCCGAAACACATACTAACACACTCGTCCCTCTTCTTCAAAGTCCCGACCGCTCACCCATCCCCAGCTCGCCTACATAAAAGACTAGTACCGGCCAACTGCATCACGCAGCCGATCCGTCGATGCCCCCCTCTTAGTGAGGCAATCCGCTAATTGCTTCGAAGCATCCACCCAATCCACCTCACCAATCTCTCTCCACTCCAACATGTCCCGCAGCACCGCTATATCTATTCTCAATCTCCTATCCTCTACACCCATATAAGACTGAAGCGCATCTACAAAGCTCTTGTTATCAACGTAGCACTTCACCCTCAAGCTCCCACAATCAGATATATCATCCAAAATCCTCACCAAGTAGACTGCAGCCTCAGCACAGTCCAACAATGCCAAGGTCTCTGCAGAAAGAGTCAATTTCACAACACGCCGGATCTTCTTGGACTGCCAATAAATAGGACAACGCTTTCCACTATCGTCTCGCAAAAACACAACAAATCCTCCCTGGGATCCACTACCTGCCAAGTTTGCAAACGAAGCATCTGAAAAGCATTCCACAAAACAGTTCTCAAGCTTCTCCATCCTAGGCATATATAGCTTTATACCATCATTCTTCACTCTATCAATCACCTTGTTCAGACGCAATAAATCCGCTATGGTGGCCTTACTACAGGCTCCACTCAATTCACATACTTCAAAAGCAATGTCTGGCCGGGTGTGCGTGGCTATCCAATTCAGTTGACCCAACAAGGCCCGACATTCTGACCTCTCACTCTCTGACAACTCACTCGACTTGACTGTAGCCTTTTGCTTACTGACACTAATTGAAGTCAATGTCGCTGCATACTGGTTCTGATCCAATGTCACACTCCCGTCACCATATGAAACAATGTTCAATCCCACATATTTGAACGCCTTGGACTCCGAATTACCCATGCGAAAGATTTGACACGGTCTGTCAATCACTTGCTCCTTGAAGCCATTGGTACCTGCCCAAAAGAGATCATCAACGTACACACAGATCACACCCTCAAGGCTCTGACCGCATCTCCAAGAGAACAATGCAGGATCCAAAGAAGAGGCTATGGTCCCCAAGTCAAGAAGCTGACTCCTGACCCGCAGATACCAGTGTCTTGCCGCGTCACACAACCCATATACAGTCTTTTTCAACTTCCACAAACTTCCATCATTGAACTCAGGGGGAGGGCGCAAGTAAACATCCCTATCAATCTGGTCCCCTTGCAAATATGCTGCCTTTACATCCAAAGAATGACACACCCACCCGCAAGTAGCCGCAACCAACAAGGCCAAACGCACTGCCTCCTTTGAGCAAGTTGGAGAGTCTTTGCGTAGATTACCGGTCTCCTCCTCGAATCTTCTAGCAACTAAGCGAGCCTTCACTACCGTCTGACCATCCTTTACCTTCTCTGTCACCACCCATCGTACAGATAACGCCCCCTGTCCAACATCTTCTATCTCCTCATAAACCTCATTGTCCCTCCAATTGGTGATTTCATTTTCCTTTGCCCGCAAAACCTCCTCAGTGTTAAACAAAACCAACAGCTCCGTATCATCATCAACAATCTTCCAAGTACTAAAATCCTTTTTCAAATCCGCCCAAGAAATGCTCCCATCCGAGTCCCACCTAAAGTTATAACAGTCACTATACCGCCCACTAGCTTTACCAGCCCTACTCATGACACGACCTGACACCAATTCACCAGTGTCACTTCTAGTGCCTTGTATGCGAGTACCTGCCACAAGTCTAGAAGGCAGAGCAGGAGCAATTTCAGGGGCCGATTCGACCTCAGTCGTAGATTCACTCACCTCCCCAACCTGGATTTCAGTAGCATTCCCATGCACATCACCATCTTCAGACTCCTCCTCAAAAGTATACCTGCTAGGCAAAGTCTGATCCTCAACCCTCGCCGCTCCTCCATGGTCATCCTCATCCCTCCTGCTCTCACTCCAACTCTCTGGCGCACACGTCAACCGACACTCGTGTACCCTAACATAGCCACCGCCGTGCTTAACCAAAAATTGTTTCCCATCACGTCCAATAATGATGCCAGGGCCCCGCCACTCATTGCTGTCGTTCCTCTTGTAGTAAACCTCAGCTCCATTCACCAATTCCTCATGGTCACTGGAACGTATATTGTGTCTCAATGCCCTAGCTAACCGTTCACTTGACTCAGCCTTGATGAACCCCTGCCGCGCTGAGTGAAGAGCGTTCAGATGATTTCGCACAATCTCAGAGGACACAACAGGTTCCAGCGCTGGGAGAGCGTTTGTAGACACATTAGGTAGACTAGGATTATTCCCAAACACCAACTGATTTGGCGCAAAGCCCAAGTAATTGGTGAGAGCATTACGAGCAGATACCGCCCAAGCCAAAGCCACCTCCAAATCACACCCATTATCCGCCATAATTTTCCTCACCATATCCCCAATAACTCCGTTCAACCTCTCGCACACACCGTTACTCCAAGGGGATTCTGCTGAAGTTGTCATGATTTTCACATTGAAAGCTTCGCCCAGTGTCCTCATCTCGCTGTTATTGAATTCGCACCCATTGTCTGTAAGTATCTTCCTAGGTGCTCCAAACGTAACAATCCACTTAAGAAACAAAGCTTTTATAATGGTGTTAGCACACTTATCCCTGATCACAGTCGCTGTACAGTATCTCGTAGCTAGATCCACGATCACCAAAAAATAACAATTACCCCAAACCTTCAAGTCCATAGAAATGACATCATTAAATTTTGATGCCATCGGCATGCAAACAATGGGGCGTGGCCTAGCCTTTTTAAATTTACAACAAACCTTGCAATCCCTGGATACCGTTTCAACAGCTTTTCTCAACCCAGAATCCTTGACTCCAGCATCACTGATGAGTTTGTTGAGCTTCTCTGAGGTAGGATGCCCTGAGGTAGGATGCCTGTGCAGTTTCAGAGCCTTGCTTTGCACATCGCTGCCCTCCAAAGTTGCAAAAGCAAACATCCTACCCGCCTCCTCCCGGTCTAGTCAGGCTGATATTTTCAACAAGTAATGACCTGATTCAGATGTACCCAGCTTTATTATCTCATCTCTTATCTTCACCTGGTCAGTAGCAAAATTGACTATCATCCCAGCCCTCTTCATAGAGGTCCTACTCAACAAAAGCGGAATATTGCAATCCACCACATCTGTAACAATTTACTGTCCCACTCAACATCACTAAGATTCTGGATAAAACTACCATACCAATCAGCCCCACATACCGTTGTGGAACATCCCGAATCAAGTACAGCACAACCCTTAGCCTCCTCCACCAACCTCTGTATCTTACTCCCCTTCTCCTTACCACCTGTACCGGTATACCCTAGAAACAACGACAAGCAAGCTGTCTCCTTATGATCCCCAGTATCATTATCACCTTGCTTATTCTCATAAGCATCCGGACAACTCCTAGCCCAATGAAACCTGGAATCACAAATTATGCACCTAGTCACTTGTCCATCTGTCCCTAAGGGATTTTGCCTCCTCCATGTGGAACTGTTCTGTTCGGTTGATGGCCGGGAGGTACCTCTTGCCCTATAAGGCTGTCTACCCCTTCTGCCACCTCTAACTCTTGACCGACCCCGCTGATAATCTCTGGCAAACATTGTATCATTACCTTCACTGTCAACACCAGTCTCACCCACAAACACTGGCTCAGTTTTTATACCATCCACTATACCAGCAGTATGCTTAGGACTACTGGCATGCCCACCAAATCCACCAGAGAAAATCCGATTCAGAGTGTTGATCATATTGTCATATGTTACATCAGACATAGCCGACATCACAAGTTGTTGCTCCCCTTCACTCAACTTACAAGACGCCAGCAACATAAAAGCCCTAACTGAATCAGGCAATGACATATTTTGTTTGGTAAATTCATAGTATGCGTGTTCAAATTGAGAAATAAACTTCCTAACCTCCATAGCATCAGCCCTACGAAGATTATACAGCTCCTGGAAGACATTAAATTGTCTCCTACCTTTGTCAACCAAAAACAAACCATCAAGTTTCTCCAATATTGTCTTCACCCCATCATCACTCTCCAATGCAGCCACCTCCAACTCCAATGTAGAAATTCTAGCCCGTCCCTCCAACGACAAATGGATCGCCAAAGCTTGTTTCTTTTTAGGCAATTCAGACAGCTTACACCATATATCAATGTCTTTCTTCCAAAGTTCATATTCCGCCTCATTAGTCAGTTTGGGAGGCCACTTGGTAGAAACAGCCATTGTAGAAACAGCCGGTGAACTACGCTCTGCTACCAGTGTTCGCACCCTCACTCACCGGCTGTACACAAACGACAGAACCAGTCCCGTCCGCCTCGCTGCACGCCGCCACCACCAGTGGTGTGACGTCACGGCCGACACACTCGCTGCACACTCGTTGCGTGATGACATAGCCGAAACACATACTAACACCATTTACTATCTTATAAAGAGTTATTAGATCACCTCTCTCTCTTCTGTCCTGTAGAGTTGTCAGTCCCATTTCTCTTAATCTGTCTTCATATGTCAGCTCGCTTAGTTCTGGTACCATTTTTGTGGCTACTCTTTGGATCCTTTCTAGTTTCCTTATATCCTTTTTTGCATGTGGTGACCACACTACTGCTGCATATTCTAATCTTGGACGTATCATACTGGTTAGAATTCTTTTCATCATGTCCTTGTCCATGTAATGGAAAGCCACCCTAATATTGGCTAACATTCTATATGTTGATCCAAATAGTTTATTTATGTGCTGCTCTGGGTTCAGTGTATCTTGTATCACCACCCCTAGGTCTTTTTCTTCTCTTGTCTTAGGTATCTCCTCCTGTCCTATCTTGTAGTTCCATTTTGGCCTTCTTTTGCTCTTGCCTATCTCCATCACATGACATTTCTTTACATTGAAAGCCAGTTTCCACGTCTTACTCCATTCATCGATCTACAAACATATTCATGTAGCTGGTCACGCCACACTGCATATCATTTACATATATTTGGAACATGATGGGTGTTAGGACTGACCCCTGTAGTACTCCACTTGTTACATTCCTCCATCTTGAAGTTTCCTCCCTGATCACCGTTCTAATTTCTCTAACTTTCAAATAATCCTGCATCCATTCTAATAGTTTCCCTCGTAGTCCACCTATGTGCTTTAGTTTCCATAATAGTCTCTCATGTGGAACTGTATTGAATGCTTTTTTGATATCTAGGTAGACATCATCTACCCACCCGTCTCTGTCTTCAATTCCTTCAATTACTTGTGTATGGAAACTTAGCAGGTTTGTGACACATGATATCCCTTGCCTGAACCCAAATTGCCTATTAGATATAACTTTGTTGTCCTCCAGGTATCTCACCCACTTCTCTTTAATTAGTATCTCACATATTTTGCTGACCACACTTGTCAGTGAGACAGGTCTATAATTCAGTGGGTCAGTCTTTTTTCCTCCTTTGTATATAGGCACAATGTTGGCCCTCTTCCACTCTTTTGGCACCCTCCCTTCCTTTATTGAGCTTGTGATCACTTCCCAAATTGGCTGTACTAATTGCTCTTTGCATTCCTTTAGTGTCCAGCCTGACACTCCATCTGGTCCCATTGCTTTTCTTACATCTAGATTTTCTAACAATCTGCCAACATCTTGCTTCTGCACCACAACCTCCTTGAGACCCCCCTCTGCCTCTGTCATGTTTGGTTCTATAAATTGCTCCTCTACTGTGAATACTGACTTGAAGCTCTCATTCATAATTTCACTGAGCTCTTCTGCTGTCTGGTATGTTTTTCCTCCCTTTATTATCTTGTCTATGGTTTCTTTACTTTTCATTTTTCCATTAACATATTTTTAGAAGAGTTTGGGTTCATCTCCACATTTCTTTACTATATCCTTTTCAAAAGCTATTTCTTCCTCTCTTTTTATCCTGACATACTCATTCCTTGCTTCATTGTATCTCTCTCTATTAATTTAATTCCTCTGCTTCTTCAGTTTCCTCCAAGTTCTGTCTTTTGCTCGCTTTGCTTCTGCACATCTAGCATTATACCAGGTGTATTTGCTATCCCTTAGTTTGTATTTTGGTACATATCTTTCGACACCTTCTCGATACCTCTTCAGGAATATTTCGTACTTCTCCTGTGCTGTTTTGCCGTTCATGATTGCTCTCCAATCTGTCCTTTCAAAAAATTCCCTTAAGCCTTCAAAGTTTGCCCTCGCATAATTTAATCTTCCACTTTTATAATCATCTCCCCTTCTTGCCAATATCCCTTCTTGTAATTCTACTTCCTTCAATACATGGTCACTTTTTCCCATTGGGCTTAGATACTTTATGATGGGTTGGAATTCTGTTTTTTTTTTGTGAACACCAGATCTAACATTGATGGTTCATCCTCTCCTCTGAGTCTAGTGAAACCCTCCGCCCACTGGTCCAGTGTGTTCTCCATGGCTAATATTAGCATTTCTTCACTCCATGATCCTTTGGTTCCACTCCCTTCCATTTCTTTCCAGTTCACACCTCTACAGTTGAAATCACCCATTAGTAGTACTTTTCTGTCATTCCTCATCATATCAGCCAGGCATTTTAACATCTCCTTTTGCATTGTTTTATACTCTTCTAGTTTCCACGTATTTGTTCTTGGTGGCACATAGGCTACTATAATTTTTCTTCTATCTCTTTCATTATTTCTAATTATTATACTGATGACTTCTGCCATGCCGTCCCCATATTGCACTCCCTCTACAGCTATGTCTTCTTTCAGCATTATTAATACTCCTCCTCCTCCTTTTCCTTTTCTAGCTCTCCTCCAAAGCTTAAATCCCTCTAGCTGGAAATTTACGTTAATCTCTTCCTTCAATTTTGTTTCCGTCATGCAGAACACATCTGGTTTTTCGCTGCTTAAATAGTCCTTTATCTCTATTATACTGCTTAGTAAACCATCCACATTTGTATAAGCTACTTTTAATTTGTTGGTCTCTCCATCACTTTTACCTCCTGCTGCTGCTGCTGTTGTTGTTCCCCTGCATCCTCTTCCTTCTCCTGGGTAAACCACCTCCTTAACCTCATGTCTATCACCCTTCAGTAAAAAGTCTTCTTCTCGGTCTCTGTCCTCCTTAAGTTTTTTTCCTTAGCCTCTTGTCTTAATTCTCTTTCCTTCTGTCTTTCTTCCAAATTCATGTCTCTTTTTATCCAGATGTTCTTATATTCTTCTATTTGCTCTTGCTGTAATTTCCTCCACAGCCAGTTGGGACCTCATCCTCACTTTGAGCGGTCTTGTGTTTCCTTCATTGTATTTTCCAATCCTGTGTGTTTCCTCAACCTCCTGCTCCAGGCTTTGTGTGTGGTCCTGCACCTGTCCTATGACCTTTTTTACCAATTTTCTCTCTTCTCTCTCTCTTCCGTATTTGTTGGGATTTTTCTTTTCTTGTAGTCCATAAATTACACAGCATTTTTTTCTGTCCACTGTATCCCTTACCAGGTTTTCCTTCTCCTTAATAATCTGAATGACCGTGTCCTTGGTATTGTCTTGTATTTGTTTTTTTATTATTTCTGCAAAGCTGACCTTTTCTTCTTCCCTTTCTTTCTTCCATACATTTTTCAATTCAGTTAGCTTTGATTCACTACACACTTGGTCAATTTTTTCAGTCATCCATCACTTTCCCTTTGAGGTCTTCTAGTTGTGCTTCATAGCTTAAACATTTTTCCTTCAGGTCCTCATTTTCTTTTCTTATGTTTCCCAATTCCTTTTTCATCTCCTTATTTGTTTCTATTATATGGTCATACTTTAGAATCCTATTTTTCATTTCTTTGTTTTCACTCACGAGCAGCTCATACTTCATCATCACACCATCTAGAAGTTCCTTCATAAGTCTCACTTCTCTTTCTACACTGACTAGCCTCCTCATTGTTCCCCTGCTATCGCTCTAAAACCCTGAAAATTCACTTATGTTGTTTGAGCCAGCTAACCTTTTGAGCCCGAGTGGCGTTTCCAAAATGTAAGTTCCCGCGGGTCTGTTGACGTCGGTTGTACTCCAGCAGGTCGGAGTTGACTCTTCTCTATCCATAATAATGTTCTCTTGTTTTTCTTCACTAGATCACTTTTTGGAGATAGGACAACTACAAATAGCCCCCCTCTCCCCTCTGTACATACATTACTGGGCTCCTCCAGCAGCAAGGGCCCCACTAGATTGAAGCTGCAAAATAGTCCTCCACAAGCACGTCTGGTCGGCGCGAGCATCGGTGTATGTGTATGTGTATAATATATATATATATATATATATATATATATATATATATATATATATATATATATATATATATATATATATATATTGTTCAATTTATGATATTTTTGTTTTCTGCAACTTCTGCAAGGACACATCTCACGTAAATCAAGAGATGCCAATTATTATTCAATGAGGTCTTTCCTTTACCAAATATTTCCGTTTGTCTCCTTGTTTTGCTATTCTTGTCTAACTAAACCAAAACAAACTTCATCTCAGTTAACCTAACCTAATTCTGTTTTTGGTATGATGTATAGATTTCCAAAGCATCAATGAGTCAGTAATAACCAAGTGCACAAAAAAATGGTAAATTTATAGTTCAATACAATATCCCCTAGCTCTACCATCACCCCCCCAACCCCGCCATCAAGCTAGGGGGCCTTTGGGCATTCGGGGATTGGGGGGAATGCATATATGAGCCATATATGACCCTTTAAAAAATCTACGCGAGTTTCTCTAAAAGATTCAAGAATTTCCCTAATTTAGGGAAATTTCCCTAAATCTAGGGAAATTTTTCATAATTAACCAAACACTAACATAAGCCTAACCTAACATAACCTAGCCAGGGAGGCTGTGCCCCCCAGACTTAAGAGAAAACTCAACAGACGCTGCACATTCCAGGACCTTTTGCAGCATTATTATTCATTTCCAACAGGGAGTGTACGAATTGGTAAGGTTGTAAATAGTAAGAACAACAACCTGATGGTGGCCAAAATCATCTATAGTCAAACCATAATGTACTGACCCGTAAGGTGTGTTTTGCCACCTGTGCGACGTTGCCACATATCTTATTACTTCAAAGAAAACGGAATGAGGACCTTTCTCCTATTTATTTAAAGCATAACTATGAAAAAAAAGGCGTGCGAGATCCGATGATATGTGTAGCTAATTATACCATTAGTACGTTAAAAACATTAAAGATATTTATTGTATACGTGCAAATGAAACTGGTAGTTTATATATATTTTTCTTTTCTATGCTCCCGTGAGATACACAGTCATATTAATATAATGAGTGGTGTCCTTCCATCGTGGCGACCAGATAGGAAGTGACCCGGTATGTATGGGCGCGGCGACCTCACTCACCCCCCCTTCCCCCTCGGATAATCCCACCTCAGGTCAGTGGCAACGTCGCCTCACCTGATATGCCGCGTTTTCATATACGTATTTGTATCTCTCTTGATATCAAATAATTGATCATATCATCTGTTATTTTAAACCTTTTAGACCATCCTTAGAACATGGTTTGTTGATAATACTACGAGTAGAAGACTGTGAGTGGCAAGGGGATGTATGTTTTGATTCGAGATTTGTTACCATGGCCACTCCCACCCTATGGGTCAGTACAATTTGATTTTACTATAGTGTTCATTGTATGAATCTATAGAAGAACCAAAAAATTCATAGACATGAAGTACATGGAGCACACTACCACAACATTCAATCATGTCATGCACTACTGAGAAGGACTGATAGTAAACATTAACCCATAATTTATATATACTATTCCAGCAACCTACTATGGATTTGAAACTGAGTGGTGGGACTAGTCCAGCCCCACACCCCAGCCCTAACCAATAGCTGGATTAGGTTTAGTTAGTTTAGGTTAATTCTTTCAGTATTTTAGGAATTTCTTTTACGATTTAACAGAAAAAAAGTAAATTTTCAGGTTCACCCAACCACCGATTTTCTGATGTGGCTTATGTGTTTCTGGAGAGACATGTAGTGAATTAATTGATGTTCTACATCATTTCCATCGCAAATGGCTACTTTTCATGTTATGACCCTTTTTCATCTAATGGAAAATTGGAATGTAGCAAATCGTTGGCAACACTGCCCACCAATAACAATAATAACCTAACCTAACCTAATATTAACCTAAATATAAAAAAATGAGGGTAAAAGTTACACTGTTGGGGAAGTTAATGGAAAATCGGAATGTAGCGAATCGTTGGCAATGCTGCTCACCAATAATACAGCAACGCTCGCTGTATTTTCAGAGATTTTTGATGTGATTTTGTTTCGACCTCTTCTGCAACGCGCATTACTCGATCAAATGCTCCCCGACCCAAAAACCCCGATTTCCTACAGGTACCCCAAGAGAATTGGGAATGAGAGGTAGGCATAAGATGAAAAAGAGTCCGGTATAAGTCAAGAATTACACCTCCTTTCTAATCCTTGAAACGACCTTGCAAGGTGATAGAGTACATACTGTAGAACATGTCTGTGACGTTTTTAATGTGGGGACGGCTTTTGTAAGGCCATAGTAATTAAATTAAAATTCCGACGCCTCCAGATTCTAAGTCCACAATGATCAGTCCTGTAGGAAGCTATAGAAGTTAGTGCGTGTTAGGTTAGGTAAGTTTAGGTTAGGTTAGGTTAGGCAAGGTTAGATTAGGTAAGGTTAGGTTAGGTAAGGTAAGGTTAGGTTAGGTTCGGAGTAGTGACCTAGCGGGGGGTCCAGGGGGGGCGCAGCCCCCCCGGTTAGGTTAGGTTCGGAACCTAACCTAACCTAACCTAACACGCACTAACTTCTATAGCTTCCTACAGGACTGATCATTGTGGACTTAGAATCTGGAGGCGTCGGAATTTTAATTTAATTACTATGGCCTTACAAAAGCCGTCCCCACATTAAAAACGTCACAGACATGTTCTACCGTATGTACTCTATCACCTTGCAAGGTCATTTCAAGGATTAGAAAAGAGGTGTAATTCTTGACTTTTACCAAGAGGCCTAACATGAAAAGTATCCATTTGCGACATAAATGATGTAGAACATCAATTAATTCACTACATGTCTCACCAGAAACACATAAATCACATCAGAAAATCGTTAGTTGGATGAAACTGAAAATTGACCGAAAAAAATGTTGGACTTTTTAGGAATTGCAAAAATCTGATCAAATTTGGCTTTCCCCACCCAAATGCCTCGTTGTGCTAACAGGTCCCCAGGTTGTTGGTTGTTGGTACAGAGAGGGAAGAGAGCCTTGATATGCATTTTTACCTTGAAAATACCAAAAAGATCTGGACCTCACACGGGAGGAAGTGACAGGTGGCTAAAGCAGACTGGCGGAATTGACTGATGAGAGACGAAGTGGTGATAAGTAAGAGTAACTGAGGGATAAGTAAATTGAGGAAGGCGGCAGACAGAAGTGTATTACCCCTGATGGAAGTATCCCTTACCTGCCCAGTATGCAATCCGTTAAGTCCCTGCTTGGTATGGAAAGGTAAGTAGGTTAAAGTAAGTGTCAAGTGGGTAGTAGATACCTTTAAGTATTCCAGATGCTTAATGGACATGTCTTCCTTCCATTCAAGCCATTAGTAGTAAAAAGACTTCTCCAGGCAGCCTCTGTAGGGGTTATTGCTGGCTACTTTCCTTGTGGGCTCTTATGTTTATATAGCTTTGGTGTTGTTTTCGTCTTAAGCACAAGAACTCTAACAAGTGACGGTCATCAAGCGTACTATACATTGTTTACCACACATTACATTTACACATTGTTTGTCTTGAAAGTATAGCTATAAGCATCATATCACTACGCTACAACATATGCATGATTTTATTCAAAACGTTCTTCGAATACTACAACAATGTAAAATACGACACATTCACCTTATACATTTATCAAGTGTATATATATATATATATATATATATATA
>JAHFWG010000918.1:23307-40807 GCA_020233015.1 Callinectes sapidus | reverse complement strand
AAGTGTGTGTGTGTGTGTTTGTGTGTGTGTGTGTGTGTGTGTGTGTGTAGGTAGCGAGTTACAGGAAGGTGTGCGTGTGTGTGCGCTATCCTTACTGAACACACACACACACACACACACACACACACACACACACACACACACACACACACATACTGTAGGAGGAGCGTACATAAGGTAACAATGTTAGCGACGAAGCCACACAAACACCAGATAATTGTCTTAGAGTGACTAGACAGAAGAGGAAGCTACACACACACACACACACACACACACACACACTCACACTCACACACACACACACACACACACACACACACACACACACACGACTGGTTGACAAGCATATGTATATTGTAATAGTTAATAGGAAGAAGTTATGTAATTTGAGCTTTTGATAAATAGATAAGGGAAAGGGAGATAAGGTGGAAGATAGATAAAGTTAAAGGGAATAAGGGAACAGTTGGTAAAATTGTCACTTATTGCCTTATTCTTAAACGACAATTTTTTAGTATAGGGTAGATTAGGTTAGATAATAAGTTAGGTCAGGTTAGGTTAGATGATGGTGTCTGGGCATGAGGATATACATTCCTCACTCTTTTTCTCAACCTAAACTTTTTCAAATTGGTACAGTGTGGGACTTTGTAAACCCACAATCTGTTTAAGAATGTGATGGGTAGTGGGTAAAACGAACGAAGAATGAAGGGTGATTAGATGATTAAGTCAAGTAAAACAAGACATTATAATACATAACTGGAATGAAGTTTGATGAATAAATTGGAATATATATGAATCATTATGGGTAATGTCCTGCCTCCGCTCCGTAGGGAGATTGGGCTTCCACTCGGGGTAACGGTTCGAAAATAGGTGGGTTTTCAGATAGGAAGTCTCGTTTAGCCCATAAATTCCCGTAAAAAAGCCCACATAGTTGAAATAAAAAAGAGATACAATGAATACAGAATCTTGTCTTAATACTATTTGATTCATATTTACGCTAATAAAAATATATAAATAAAGATAAATACATACGAATACAATGATTTAGAGATTTACTGATGAAATTCGAAAAAAAGAAAATGGAAGAAAAAACGAGATGAATATAGAAGTTAGGCAGATGAAAGTTTTGAAGACAGATGACCTGCATATTGATGTATTGGGTTGGTAACGTGTTTTGCCGCGGCTGGACTATAGATTTCAGGTCAGTATTGCAAATAAATAGAAGGGTTCTGTATTTTCTCCTCCCTGCATTCCTGTGTCGGCTTTGTAACGTGTGGTGGCGTGTGTGCAATATGGATCCAGTCAAGCTTTGTTTACTGTCTGATGTTTCTCCAGTTATTCTTTGCTTTCCTGGGATTACATTTGGTTTTATGGGTTACATGTTCAAAGATTAGTGATTTATGCTTTGTTTCCTGTATTGGAGTTTATTATTTTTTTACAGTATCTTTTTCTGTCGTATTCGTTTATTTAAGGTTTTATTTTCCTACTAGTTTTGGAAAAGTTTTTTTTCAATAGAGTTCTTGTGATTAGATCGAATTAAGCTGTGTTGACAAATATGATAATTGTTTTGTAGATTATTGCAATGATTTTTTTTTCTTAAGTTCTGTAGATAAATATAATGATATATTTAAAGTTTACTCAAGTTAAGTAGATCATTGGCAATATTTCTTTTAAGTTGTAAGTCTGCTTTAGAAAAATACCTCACTCTTTTTATTCCATCATTTATTTATCAGCAGTTTATCTTAATGATATATAAACGAATATGATAATTTCCATCTTCTTTATTCCTCGTCTTTGCCCTTCCAATCTGACACCGAGGATTATTACACACACTACATGCATACAAGCATACCAACATCACATGGGACATTTCTTCCGATTTTTTTTTCTATCATTTATATTTTATCAGTCTCCCTTGAAAATATATATGTTCATGATGACTTTTTCCTCTTTTTGAAATCCGACACTCAGAATTATGACACACACACTACATACATACATACAAGCATACTAACACCATCACATGCGAGATTTCCTCCCATTTCGCTTTTGTATCGTTTATATTTTGTCAGTCGTACTTAATACTACATATGATCATGATGACTCTCACCTCATTTTTACCTCACCTTTACCTTTTGAAATCCGCCACTCCGCCACTCAGGATTATTGCAAACACTACATACATACATACATATATACATACATACATACATACTAACATAACATCACTTGCCAGATTTCTTCCCATTTCATTTTCCGTGACAAGACTTAACATACCAGTAAGCTTATTACATGCATTATTAAACACGTGAGTCATTGCTGGCCGGGAACTGAACTCAGACGGGAACACGAGGGAACACGTACACGTATTTCATTCAATCTTCCACATGTCCTTTGTTTGACGTAAATGAATTAGTGGAATCAGAATCCATGAATACTTATGCCTCGTAATTGGCTTATAAAATGTGTTGCCCGTCAAAGATCGTACTTGTTATGTGTTAATTAAGCTAATGAGTACCTGTATCGGTCCTGTTCACCTTGTTTTCCACGTGTTGTTTGGGGTGTTTCATTACTTTCCCTTGTAAAATTCGTGTTTTTTTTATTTTTTTTTATTTATTTGATTTCCGGTTTAGATTTGCGATTTTGTGTGTGGTCTTTTGAATGTGTTTTTCTTTTTTTTCAGTTTTTTTTCTTATTTTTCTGTTTTTTTCGTGTTGATCTATATAGTAATTCTTTTTTCATATTGACATATGGCAATACTTTTTTACTGTTTTTTTTTCCTATTCTTTTTCTGTTTTTTTCATGTTGATCTTTACGGCAACATTTTTTTTTTCTGTAATTTATTTTTCCATGATTTCTCTCTCGTTTTTTTTTTTTCCCCAATTTTCTCACTTATTTGTTTTTTCTCTAATTCGGTTCCGTGGTGTATTGTGTGACGGTCAAATATAATCTTCGTTTCCTACAAATTAATCTTCATGCATATATGTGTATTTCTTTTTCGGATGATATTCTTTCTTCCCTTCTCATTTTATTTCATTTCCATTTCGCTTTCTTCACATTCTAACTCAATTTTGTGGTTTAGTTTGCCATCAAATCACGTCTTCGTTTTCTTCGTGTTAATTTTCATAACTGTATTTTTCATTCTCTTTTTCTCTCTCTCTCGGTTTCCTATATATATTTTTTTTCCAGGCATATGTAGTGTCAATAGTGTTATCGTAATGTTGTAAAGTGTTGGAATCTCTCTCTCTCTCTCTCTCTCTCTCTCTCTCTCTCTCTCTCTCTCTCTCTCTCTCTCTCTCTCTCTCTCTCTCTCTCTCTCTCTCTCTCTCTCTCTCTTGGAATAGAGTTTACATTCCGCCACCTGGTGTTGACATTTTATGATTGAATGTGTGTGTGTGTGTGTGTGTGCGTGTGTGTGTGCGTGTGCGTGTGTGTGCGCTGGATATTTAGATTTTTTTAGGTTAGGTAGAGTGGAAGGCGGAGAGGAAGGGAAAGAGGAAGGGAGGGAGGGACATGACGCTTACCAAATAGGAAGGGGAGAGGGAGAGAAAGAGGGAGACATGAGGGAGGGAGGGAGGTAGGGATGGAGGGAGAGAGGGAGGGAGAGGAAAGAAAGAAAAGAAAGAAAGAGAGGAAGTAATTTGGACAATGAGCCGCTATCAGGGTGTGGAGGAACGTCAAGATCACGAAAGAAAGAAAGAAAGAAAGAAAGAAAGAAAGAGAGAGAGAAACTTCTAAACAACTACACACACACACACACACACACACACACACACACACACACACACACACACACACACACACACACACACACACACACACACACACACATGTATACCTATTTCCATACGTAAATTTTAATCCTACTACATGTAAACTTTTCCTAACTTTATCACAACATTTATGTCTTTGTATTTTACTGTTACGACCCCTCTCATTATGCTATTGCTCTCCTTAACTCTCACCCTTCCAGCCCCTCACTGCTCTCCCAACCTCTCACTCTCCTCTCCCTCTGTCCCAGCAGCAAACTTTCCCTCTCCCTAATCCCTACTTGGTTGCTTTTAACACTCCTACTTTAGTAAAGGTTTTTTCTCTCTCCAAACTTCTATCTACCTATTTCCCTCCAGTCCCTTCCTTCCCCTTCCACCCCCTGGCCCCTTCATTTGCATGTAAAGTGGCCTTGTGTCCCTGCTGTTCTCAGGTGATGTGCGGACAAAGTAACGCTTAGTCCGTGTAAGGGAAGCTTAAGTAACCTCCCCTTCCCTCCTTGTCCAGTGCACCACAGACGCCACACTCATTTCACCCCACGCCACCACCACCACCACCACCACCACCACCACCACCACCACCACCACCAGAGCCTCTTCCAGATAGGGGGTGATGTTCAGGGCACCCATGGGACACTTTAGCAGCCTCACATGTCAGTCTTAGTCCACCTACACTAATGTTTACCTGTCCGTGTGTGCGCTGCAGGGGGTTTGACCGCGTCTCGTTGTTTGGGTGTTGTACTGTGGTATTTCGCTTCACTTTACTTTTCTGTGTAGAGTCGTAATGTTCCCAGGTTCTGCCCTTGTTTTATATCACGATTTTCTTTTCTCTTTTTCTACACGCATCGACGACTATCGGGATATTGTTCTCTGGTATTTGACTTTACTTTACTTCACTGTTTAGAATCGCATTGTCTCTAAATGCTGCCTACACTAATATTTTCCTTTATGATATCACGCTTTTTTATACAACACACTATCACAACCACCAGGATGTTGTACCGTGGCATTTAACCTCACTTTACTTCATGATATAGAGTCGCAGTATATCCAAATGCTCCCTTCACTAGTACTTCCTTTTATCACATCACTACCACACCCCCTTTACCAAACCATACCCCCTTTACCACACCACACCACACCACACCACAGCCTTCCATTCCACAACCCTGCTCACCACCATCCCATGTCCAGCCTTGTTTCTCCTCACCTGTGTTCATCTGATACTCGTGTTACCTATGCACTTACCTGCAGAGAGGCTTGACTGTCACCTAGACTTACCCGAGGCGGCAAAACAGGACCAGGTTGACCCTCTTAATTATACAAAAGAACGAGGGAGGCAGGTGAGCAGGAAGGGCGGCGAGGATAAGGTTGGTGTGGACACATTAAGGGAGACAGACCTGAGAAATAGGAGGTGGGGTTAGGCTGAGAGAGAGAGAGAGAGAGAGAGAGAGAGAGAGAGAGAGAGAGAGAGAGAGAGAGAGAGAGAGAGAGAGAGAGAGAGAGAGAGAGAGAGATTCCAATACTTTACATTACGATAACATTATTGACTCAACATATGTCAGGAAAAAAGTAGAAAATCGAGAGAGAGAAGTAGAATGAAAAGTACAGGGAAAGAAAAAAACGGAAAAAAATCACTCCCTAAACCAATAAAACACTAAAAAAATTACTCCCTAATCAAAGCAACGCCCTCCCCCCCCCAAAAAAAAAAAAATAAATAAATAAATAAAAGTACAGAGAGAGAAAAAAAACTAGAAAAAAATATCACTCCCTAAACCAGCAAAACTCGAAAATCACTCCCTAATCAAAACAAAACAAAAAACACTAATTAAAACACTATAACTCCCCAAATAACCCAAACACACACACACACACACACACACACACACACACACACACACACACACACACACACACACACACACACACACACACACACACAGCCGAAGGAATCAGACCCACCGCCATAAGAGCAGAGGGGCTGAGTAGATAAGCCAAATGTTCCATAAATCTATCAGTGACACATAATTGGGTTCTTTCCAGGTACGAACGAATTGCATCATCAGAGGGTGGAAATGGCGTAGCGGTCCCTGGGGTAAGTCTGTCCATTAGTCCAGAGGGGAAGGGTCAGGGAGAGGGGCAGAGGGAGAGGGTGAGAGTGGGGGGGTGAAAGGGGGGGCTACCAGATGTCCCTCTCCCACGCAGTCAGCTAAACCCAGACCAGTAATTGTTGTATGGAGTTTTGTTAGCAATGTTGTTTTGTTTTTTTCTGGTTTGTATTGTGGTAGTGGTAGTGGTTGTGTTGATGGTGGTGGTGGTGGTTGGTGTCTTTGCATAGTGGTATTAGAAGCAGCTTAGGTTAAGTAAGATTTGTATTTGTATTCTTTTTGTTGCTTTACTTTTCTATCTTCAAGAATAAAAAACGCCGATTTCCAATACTACACAGATATAGAAAGCAATAATTACACTGAAACCTTGAATGAAATAACCTTGAATCTTTCCAGCATTGTGACGAATATTTAATGATTATAGAAGTGCACTGGAACATAAAAAATAAAGTAAATCTAAAAGAAAATCCCTGTACAAGACATAACTAAACTCATGAATATTGGCGTGTCATTCTCATTCATAATCTCCTTCGATCTCATTTTCAACCCCTTCAGTATATAGAAGCAACTTTATATGTACTCTGGTTTTTTAATTTGGCGATTTCATACAACTTCAGAAACATATGTGAGGATCAAAGTGATACAGACTCAAGCCATTAATCTTTTGATCTCCATAGACCCTACCTAATGTCAATGAAATCGTCTAATCACAACCAAAACTCGTGGTTAAAATGTTTTCCAATACAAGAGGGGTTAAATTTCCTATTGCCTCACCACCACCATTCTGAACAACATGAGTTATCCATTCATCTATCTTGATATTCGATAACCAGTTTTGAAAATAGTCCTTGTAGTAGTAGTAGTAGTAGTAGCAGTAGCAGTAGTAGTAGTAGTAGTAGTAGTAGTAGTAGTAGTAGTAGCAGTAGCAGTAGTAGTAGTAGTAGTAGCTGTCAGTTAGTCGGGTATGTGAACAAGATTGAATCGTATTAACCTTACTTGTTAGGTTAGGCTTACTCATGTTATATTTGCAATGTTTTGTAATGAAGAAAAATTGGATTATATTAAATGAACTCTTTCATTACGATACGGAACAATTAACAACATTAATAGCAATGCATGACATCTTTATTTTCATTTGCGAGAGAAGAATACATGAAAAAGAGTACATTTTGCTATTACTACCTACTTCAAAGATTTCAGATTGCTATTGAACAAGTAAAGTTTTGTTAGAGTGATCGGTTACTAGGAAAAGATGGAATGAATAGCAGTGGTGTGTGGTCAATGTTAGTGCTGCTTGTCATGTGGTGTGCTTCCGTTCATGCTTCGTGGACTTTTGTTAGGATTATAGTACCCCCCCCCCCCCGTGTGTGTGTGTGTGTGTGTGTGTGTGTGTGTGTGTGTAAGTGTTGGCAAACATTTACTAACATCAGAGTTCTTCGTTGATTTAGTTTCTTTTCCAATATGTAATAAGATCAGTTTGTGTTGGAGGCGTCTGTACTTTTTGTTTCATATTGGCATTACAAGCAGAGAGAGAGAGAGAGAGAGAGAGAGAGAGAGAGAGAGAGAGAGAGAGAGAGAGAGAGAGAGAGAGAGAGAGAGGGGGGGGGGGGCCTTGTCAATATGTATCTATATGTGTGTGATTTAGTTGGCTTAGAGTTCAATTTGCTCTCTCTTAGTTGTTCTATTTCAAAATTTATGTTTGAGGATTTTTATCTTTTTTTCTCTCTTTCGGTTTAAGGATGATTTTATGCGGTTTTTAATTTTCTTCTTGTATTAATTTGAACCATTCACAAATTTAGCTTTTACCTATTTTTGGCTTCTTCTTTTAATATTCTTTTGGTCAATAAACATCTGAATCTGAATATACGTGCTTGTGTGCATGTTTCTCTTCTTGTGTGTGTGTGTGTGTGTGTGTGTGTGTGTGTGTGTGTGTGTGTGTGTTGGCGGGAATTTGCTTGCTTGCCGTAGCACTGTTAACACACTACGGCTTCTCTTAGGGGGAGGGGTGAGGGGAGGGGGAAGTGGGGGGGGTGTTGAGGGTAGCTGTGTGAAGTGAGGGGAAGGGAGGAAGGGTGGTGTGTTGGGGATGGTGGCGGTCACTGGTGTGTTATTTTTGTGGTGGTGTTAGTAAGGGGGGTGAGTGAGGGGAGAGGTAAGTGTTGGGGAGAAGTGGGGAGGTTCATTGGGGAGTGTACGAGTGGTGGCTTTTAGAGGGAGAGGATTATAGCCTTTTTATTTTATTTTTCCTTATTCTTTTTTTTTTTGGTGTTAATTCCAGTGATTGTGATTTTTTTTATTATTATTTTTGTTGTCCTTTTTAAATCATGTAACACCTCTTTTAAATTTTTCTTTACATTAATTCTGTGTGATGTATTGTTATCTGTGTTATATTTTTCTTATTTTGCGACCACTTTTTAAGAAAATATAATCAGTGAAAGATGATTTATAGTAAAGATATTCGATTTTACGTTTGCTATTCCTGTATCTCTCACTGACACTCCCTTGCTAACCTGATATGCTTCTTTCCTTCTTTTCCTAAACTCCTTACTTCTGATACTCTCCTTCCCTAATACCTAATACTCTCGTGATTGATAGTAAAGACAATCGGTTTTACTATTGCAATTCCTCTATCTCTCCCTGATATTTTTTTTTCTTGTTACCCTGGTATCCTCCCTTCCCTTTCCTTCTTCAGCTCCTTTACTCTTACTGCTCTTTGATACTGACACACTGATACACTTTTCAATTCTACCTGTATCTCTCTCTCTGATTCCTTTCTTTCTTAACACCTCCCTTCTCTTCCTTACCTCCCTTACTTCTGACACTGACACACTCCCTCCTTAATACTGACACCCTGATACTCTTGATATTTCTTTCAATGCTTTTCTTTACTAATATTCTGTTTTCCTCATACCTCCACCCTGATATCCTCCATTTTACCTGTATTCTCCCTTTTCTTCTCTAAAACACCCTTCTCTGTCCATCACCATTGTTTCCTCCCTTCTGTAACTCCCTTCATAATCCCTCGTCTTCTTATGCTTCCTTGCTTTCATCTCATTTCTTCCCTCCCCGTTCCTCCCTCACTACCCTCCCCCCCTCCCCGCCGTTCACCCCACGAGCTACTACTGAACGGACTTCCGCCTTCCTCACCCTCCCCATCACCCCATCACCCCATCTCTCCCCCCATTCCTATCCCCCTGACTGCCTTCCCTTATCCTCTTGTGCTTCTTGCTCCCCCTTCCCTCTCCCTCTCTCTCTCTCCCTCCCCCTCTCTCTTTTGCTCGCCGCTTCGCCAGTCACACGTCAGTTGCAGGAACGAAGTCCAGCCGTTCGCTCTGGCCTTAGTCGTCAGCGTTTGAGACAGAGCCCGGGTTCGATTCCCGGCAAGCAACTGATCCATAGAATAATAATAGTAATATTAATAATAACGGTGATTAATTGTTGTGTTCTATATTTTTTTGCGGGTTCTTTATTTTTTTTTTTTTCTTTTATTTGGGGTCATCAGAGTGTTATTCTTTGTTGGAAAAAGTTGGTTTAATTTGTTTTGCTTCATTGTTTTCGTCTTGTCAGTTTTATTTATTATTTTTGGATCAGTTTTCATCTCAGTTCAGTCGAGGCACCGATACTTGAGCGGTTCAGACACTCCAAACTATCGTGTTAAACCGGCGAACCACTGTCAAACACCCCAAGTGGTTCATTCAGTATCAGGAAGACGTTTCGGAGCTTCAGACTTTGCGGTTCTTTGGTTCTCTATCACCGGTTCGTCTTAGTGGTGGTGATTCGGTTCCAGGGAGGCCGGCTGTGGTTTGGTTCCTAAGCCCCACCCGCCACCATGTCGTGAGTGTCAGTAGGCAACCCTGTAGAGCCTGGTAGAAAACGGGAAGCTACAGCAAGTTGGCTAGTTATAATGGTAGACTATTGTAAAACGAAATAGGTGAGTATCTTTGTTTCTTGATTATTTGTCTATCAATAACTATTCTTTCATAATGGTAATATAGTGGGCCTTTTTATTTGTTTTATTATTTTTGTTGCCCTTGGCCAGCTTCCCCCTCTTACATGAAAAAAAATAAGACAGCTAAACTTCTTGAAATAGTTACAGTAATAGTAAATGTATCTTCCTTGACTATTTTTGTATCAGTACCTAATATATCATAGTAAAATAGTAGAATAAGACCCGGTCACTTTTATTTATTTATTTATTTATTTTTATTTATTTATTATTATTTTTTTTATGACTCGGAAGCTGGGAGCAACTAGGAAGGAGAGTAGTAGTAATCGTATCCGGCTCAGCGTGTGCTCTGATTACTCCGCTTGTATTTCCTGCAGCAAACAAGGCAGGTTCTTGGAAAGCGTTCATCTCTAAGTGGTGTGTCAGCCATCCTTCTTTTTTCAATTCTTTTTTTTTACCTGCCAATGAAACACGAAGCGGCTTTTCAATCAACCTCTTTGCTCTCTTTTATTTATCTTTTTCAACGTATCAGTGAGATTGGTCAAGTCTCGAAGATTGTAGGAAAGGAAATGCTTGCTCGATTTATCCTTTAAAAAATTTGATCATGAGAAACTAGAAATATTGAAAAATTTAGTGTTTGTTTCTTAATAGTCTTTTTAAACATTTCAAGACGATAGATAAAAAAGTAAGTGGAGAGTTTTAGATTCTCCAGAGTATATTACTACGGGAAATTCTAATGCGATAAACAAGAATACTAGTAAATTTCATTCCAAAGTTTTTTTTTTTTTTTAATAATCTTTTCTATCATTCAAAAAGACAAGAAAGAAGAAAAAAATATTAACAAGTAGAGAGTTCCATAGTTTACCAGTGTAGGGAAGTTCTGATGCAATAAAACAAGAATACTGATGAATTTAAATGCAAAGGTTTCTCAATACCCTATTCGAATTATTCAGAAAGCAAGAATGAAAAGAAAACAAAAAACAGGTAGAAAGTTCCATAGTTAACCAGTGTAGCGAAGCTCTAATACAATAAAACAAGAACACTGGTAAATTTAGATGCCAAAGTTTCTCAATACTCTTTTCACATCATTCAAAAGACAAGAAAAAAAGAAAAGAAAAAAACACGAGAGAGTTCCATACTTCACCAGTGTAGGAAGTTCCAGGGATTACAGTGAAAGAACAGTGAAGTAGCCATTCCTAACTCAGTCACTCCCAACTAAGCAATGTGAATTCCAATAGTTAGGCGGCTGTTGACTTGCTGTAGCTGACTGGTCGACGCTGGCACCACAACAAGCAAGAATTGATTAACTGATTTCACCCTCAAAAACACATGCCTCTCTAAAAACACGCAGTTCATAAGGACAAAATATAAAGGCTCGTACATTTAAGCACTGCAAATAGATTATGTTTAGTAAATTTCTTCTTCCCTCTACTGTACATGAATATACTCCAAGGAAAAACTATATGCAATCTTCTATGTCATTTTTAGGGACCAGTACCTCTATGGGTCTTTTTTATCATTTCTTTTCCTTCCCTGGACTTCCTTATTAAAAACTGCAACAAAATTATTATTCTCTATCTAATCTATATACAAGACAAACCTTTGTTTTATCATCCTTTACATTCAGTTTATAAGTCAACTTCAATGTCGCATCAGCCAGTATACACCATCAACAGCAACAACAATACAACTAATAATGATAATGTTCTATATATATAACATAGCAACCTTCATATTTTCCAATTTTTTACAGTTACTTCCTTGTCAGCCTCTTAGTCTGTTTATAAGTCAACTTCAGTGTCGCATCAGCCAGTATACACCATCAACAGCAACAACAATACAACTAATAATGATAATGTTCTATATATATACCATAGCAACATTCATATTTTCCCATCTTTTACAGTTACTTCCTTGTCAGCCTCTTAGTGTCATATAAATTAACTTAACCCGACACGATCAACAACAGCAAATAATGTAACTTTATTTAAGAGGAAGATTTCAAAACAGTTGTCCTCGTTTTGTGGGAAAATCTTCTGGGCCTATAAGGAAACTGGCAAATTAGTGGGCTTCTTTGGGGCTTTTTTATCGTCTTTGTTGTCCTTTGCCAGCTTCCCCCTTCCTACACAAAAAATAATAAGTTTCACCAATACCTATACAAAAACAGTTCATAATAAATCAACAAGCACATACATATACTCAATCACCACCCAATAACATTAATAAACTCAACCTAACCATGAGAACAATGTCACGATGTCTCAGTTCAGGTAGATTTGAACAGGTATGAACAGCATTAGCAATTATTTATGTTATTGTGTAGGTTAGTCAGGTTAGGAAGGAAGGAAGGAAGTGGTGTAGTGAAGGAGAAATACGAAGGCTATGGGGAGAGAAGGTGGGGGAGGAGGAAAAGAGATAAGGCAGAGGGGGGGAAAGGAAGTGAGACAGGAAAGGGAGATAAGAGCGAGAGGGGAAGGAAGAAGAGGGGAGGGAAAGCGAGAGAGAGAGAGAGAGAGAGAGAGAGAGAGAGGCGGGGCATAATGATACATATATTTCAAAACTGATTACCCGATACTCCAATAGACATAAATATGACACACACACACACACACACACACACACACACACACACACACACACACCCAGGACATGTAAGTAGGATATTTAATTACGACTGTATCCACTTCATCCTATTACAAATGTGTCCTTTAATCTATTAGTCTTGCGTCCTTTTGTTACATTTTTTTCCCCCTTTCATAAATCTTATTACGTTTTTTTTTTTTTTCCTCTTTCTTGCATCCTTTTATGATTTTTTTTTTTTTTTTTTACGTATTCATCAGTTATATTATTTCATCTTTTTTTCTATATTTTTTCTTTTTTTTCCTCTTTCCTGGCAAGTCACTATTTATGGTCAGAGGGGAATATGAGCCTCTGTCAATATTTTCCACCTTATATTTTTCCCTTTGTTTTTTCCCCTCTGATTTGTTTGTGAAATTATATGAAATTTTTGAATTATGTTTTTTTGGGGTCATTCTGTCTGCCTATATGATGGAAGATATTAGTGCCCTCCTCCTCCTCCTCCTCCTCCTCCTCCTCCTCCTCCTCCTCCTCCTCCTCCTCAAAACACAAGGAAGGGGAGAAAGAGGAAGTAAAATGAGTCTTGTGAGTCATTGATGTTTTTAAAAAGACCTCACGCACGTTGGAAAGAAGAGTGAGGGGAGATATTGTTTCCCCTCATGTTTCCCCTCTTTCCCCTCACCTTCCATCTCTTCTACGTCTTTTTTCCTCGTGTTTTCTTTCTTTTGATATTGTTTCTCATAATTTCGTCTCTCTCTAACTCCTCTCCCCCCCTCTCCCTCTCTTTCTCTCTCTTTCTTTCTTTCTCATAATTTCTCTACACATTTACATTTCCCCTCTTCAGTCACAAAGTTTCCCTCTCTTCCTTTCCTCCTTTCCTTTCCATTCTTCCTATTCCTTCACTTTCCCCTCTCGCCTTCCCCTCTGTCCAGGTGTAGTGGTTAGTGTTCCCTGGTCTTCCCCTTGTTTCCCCTCTCTTAGTGGTGACATACGAGGGGAGGCAGAGAGGGAAAGAGAATACCAAGAAGTGACCATTGTATCGGGGAAATCCAAAGAATAAGGGGAAAATAGCAATGTGAGGGAAAGAAGGGAAAATAAAAGTGAGTGAGGCTGAGGGGAAAAATAGAATGCAAGGCAGGAGAAGGGGAAAAAAACAGGAAAGATTCAAGCGCCAAAATTCAATCTATTTTTAGTTTGACCTTCTAGAATTAACCACATTCTTGTCGCCCACACAATAGAGAGAGAGAGAGAGAGAGAGAGAGAGAGAGAGAGAGAGAGAGAGAGAGAGAGAGAGAGAGAGAGAGAGAGAGAAAATACACTTTCAAAACTTAAATATTGGTAGAATTTATAAACTTTAAATCAAACATCTATTTCTTTCTCCCTCCATTTTTCTCTTCCTTTTCTTCCTAATCTACTTTCCTTCAATCCCTATTCCTTCCTCTCTACCATCTTTTCTTCTTATTCTATCCATTCCATATTTTCTATCTTCCTACCCTTCTTTATCCATTTTTTCCTATCTCTCCTTCTCCTCTCCTCTTATTCTATCCATCCCATTCTTTCCCTCTTTTCCCTGCTTTCCTCTTTTTATCCATTATTTTTTATCTCCTCCTTTCTACCTACTCTTTTATTATTTCTTTCATTTCATTCTCTTCTTCCTCATTTATTCATCTTTTTTCCTTCCTCTTCCTACCTCTCCTTCCTTCTTATCTCAATCTTTCTCCTTTCGGCTTTCTCTCCTTCTTCTACATCACTCCTTGCCTCTTTCTTTTTTTTTTCTCCTCCTCTCTCCTTCCCTCCCTCCCTCTCCCTCCCTCTCCCTCTCTCTCTCTCCCTCCAGCCTTGTCTCTCTTCCTTCTACGTCACTGAAACCCCTAAAGTTTACAGGAAAAAGTGCGGAGCGAAACCTGAAGAATAGGAGGAGGAGGAGGAGGAGCAGCAGGAGGAGGAGGAGGAGGAGGATGGAGGATGGAGGAGGAGGAGGAGGAGGAGGAAGTGAGGTGAAGGTCTTGAGCAGAAACGAAAATGACTTTCTCAAATTCCTATTCTCTTCTTGTCATCTCAGCCAGTCAAGAAAAAGGGAGGAAAAAAAAAGAAGAAGAAGAAGAGGATGATGAAGTGAAGGTTGAATGAGATGTGTCGATTAATTCCCTCGTGATGATGATGATTGTGATGATGATGATGATGATGATAATGATGATAGTAACAATAATAAAAATAACTGATGATGAATGATAATAATGATGATTTTGAGTGATATTGTTGATAGTAATGCTTTACAGAGAGAGAGAGAGAGAGAGAGAGAGAGAGAGAGAGAGAGAGAGAGAGAGAGAGAGAGAGAGAGAGAGAGAGAGAGAGAGACCAACAACCATCCTGTAGAATTACGTTATATTTAGGTTAGTTAGGTTAGGTCAGGTCAGGTCAGGTCAAATTATAAAGCTCCAGCCATAATTGAGCAACACACGGCAGACATTGAATAAAAGCACTGATTGGCGCGAAAGAGACTAAAAATTTACGTGTAGAGGTTTTTTCTTTTTTTCCTTTTTATATTTCATTCACAAAACGCACAACAAAAAACAGACCACCGGCACACCTCCACTCCCACTGTGTACACTCCGCTGGTTCACCTGTCGCCCCTAACGAAGCCGCTCAAGGACACACAAAGCACAGTTGAGTTTGTTAACATTCCCCACATACATCCACTCTTGCCTCAGCCTCCCACCGCAGAGAGAGAGAGAGAGAGAGAGAGAGAGAGAGAGAGAGAGAGAGAGAGAGAGAGAGAGTAATCAAGCGGTAATAAGTTTTAGTGCAATATTTCTTCTTTTTATGCAAGCCGGCCAAGTACAATATAAAACAACAACAATAACAACGGGTCACTTAGTTGCCAGTCCCCTTGTAGGTCCAAAAGAAAGGGAAAAAAATGTCTCCCTCTTAAATAAAGTCGAGTCATAGGAAGTTGGAAATACAGAAGGAAATGGGGAGTTGCAGAGTTTGCCATAGAAAGGAATGAATGATTGAGAGCACTGGTTAACCCTTGCATTAGAGAGGTGGACAGAATAGAGGTCAGATGAAGAAGAAAGAAAGCACTGTATGGCAGGAGGGGAAGCATTATATACATTACTCGTATATATTTCACTCATTGCTAAATAATTTCCATACATATTTTTTGACTTTCCATTGATTTTCCCCCTCTCACTCCCCTTCCTGTTAATACTACTAAGTTAATTTTGTGATAGTGCTAAAGGGTTGACAGATTTTTTTTTCTTTATTATTATTTTTTGAAAGGTTGAAGTGTAAACAGTTATCTCCTCCTCTTACTGTCTTCTCCTGGTATGTTGCAGGGGGAGGTGGGCGGGGAGCTTGCCTTGTCCTGTTTCAATCCAGTTCTCCCACACTGCTACTATCTTTACCTCACGTCGACATCCTCCTCTTCCCCCCATTCCTTCATAACTAATTCAGCTTTTCCTCTCCAAACCGCCTCAACCGCCTTAATTCTCTCTCTCTCTCTCTCTCTCTCTCTCTCTCTCTCTCTCTCTCTCTCTCTCTCTCTCTCTCTCTCTCTCTCTCTCTCTCTCTCTTCCTCTCTCGTCTCGTCAGTCCATATAAACTATACAAAATTAGATCACAACCTCTATGCGACTCATGAACCTTTGCTTTCACTCCCAAATAAACACCCAGGAACTCGGGACAGGCAATGCGGTGGTGTGGTACGTGCCTGGGAGGAAAGGGACGGGACCAGCATGAGGATGTGGTTGTTTGAGGTAAGAACTGTTTGTGTGGCGGCATTTTTGAGGTGAAACTGAAGCGTCAAGGGCGGCGCTACTGGGCTGGGCGGCCTATGAGCGTGGCGGTGACGGATTAGATTACTTGAAAAAAGAAGAGTGATTGTCTCACTTCTGAGCTCCGGTGACGAACATGTGTCTGACCTTCAGTGCTGGGTTCTGTGTTATTGTTTTATTGTTAACGAACCCTTAAACTCATGGTCAATACTACGGTGAACTTATCAATGGCGATGATGACATGGACTCTCTCTCTCTCTCTCTCTCTCTCTCTCTCTCTCTCTCTCTCTCTCTCTCTCTAACACAACCGCCATCAACACTTTCTTAGCACACCCTCACCAAAAGACATATCTTCCCTCTCTCAATAACACTTAGACCACCATCACCAGCACGTTATCAACCAAAAAACGCTCTTTCTAGGCCACCCTCACTCACCATAACCATTAGTTTACCATTACTTGACTTTATTTAAGAGGGAGGCGAATTCTTTTGGTCCTTTAAGGGAAACTGGTAAATTAGTAGATTCTTTATTTTCATTGTTTTTTGTTCCCTTGGCCAGCTTCCATCTCTTACATGAAAAAAATTATCTACATCATTTTTCACCACACATCCCTCACCAAACAGACCTCTCATTCTCCATCCCTCATCACAGTGCCTTTGATGCAGATGGGACGAAGCTAAGGACTGGCTAAGGACAAGACGAGGACGAGAAGAGGAAAGGTATGAAGGTACATGTCACTTTTACTCCTACATCATTCTTCATCCCAAATCCCTCACTAAATAGACCTTTCACTCTGTATCATCACAGTCCCTTCAATTCAGATTAGACGAAGGTATAGAAAGGCATGAGCTGAGGACAAAACTAGAAGAGGAAAAGTATGAAAGTACATCATTCTTCACCCCAAATCCCTCACCAAACAGACCTCTCACTCTCCTTCATCACATTCCCTTCAATGCAGATGGAAAGCTATAGACTGACATAAAGTAAGGACAAAACTAGGCAAAGGGAAGGAAAAAAAGTACACGTCTGGAAGGGGGAGGCACCAGGGCAGCTTAATAATGGGGCTGTGAGACGCAAGGAAAGACTGAGCAATGAGCTTTTCTTAAGGTGGGACTGATATGCCAAGGTTAGTGTTGTTGTGGTAGGTGAGTGTGCCCTAGTGGCCGTGATGGACTCGGTTGTATTTAATAAGTTTGGTTGTAAAATAGCGACTGTCTTGTTTAAAGTTGTTTTTGGGTTACAGGAATGTGTGTGTGTGTGTGTGTGTGTGTGTGTGTGTGTGTGTGTGTGTGTGTGTGTGTGTGTGTGTGTGTGTGTGTGTGTGTGTG